>JARYHS010008075.1:151769287-151834838 GCA_031002005.1 Vandiemenella viatica
CTCACTGGGTGGTGCAATTCGTTGAGTAGCCGACTTTATGTTCTTCTTAACCATGATGGCAACGCCACCGTATCCGTCTTCTCTGTCTTGCCTAAAGATATTGAAGTCCTTATGGCTTATGGTGGAAGAGTTGCGCAACCATGTTTCAGTGATTATCAATACATCTGCTTTGGATTCTGTGATTACTCTTTTAAAGTCTTCCCACTTCGGCAGGAGGCTGCGGGCGTTCCATTGTAGAATGTTCAATTTAGTCTGTCTATCCATTTTTAATTAATGCGCTGAATACTTCTAATGTGTATCCACTTACATCCATTTCCTTCATTTCCTGCATGAAGTTTCTCGTAGCTTCTTCTTGAATTTTTTTAATAGCAGTATCAGGTAATTTACCTTTCATATGCTGTGCAAGAGTTTTAACAACTATGTTTACTATAATACGAACTAAGTTTCCTCCTAACTCTGAACTGCTTACTTCTTTTGTGGTTGTGTTCTCCGTTTGTGTGCTGCTTGATTGTTTTGGCACTGGGTTTACGATTTGGGGTGGCCCACTGACTTGCGTTGTTGTTGATTGCGTTGCTGTTAACTGCATTGGTTGCGCTGTAGCTGTGCTGAAGGTCTTGCTTCGGAGGGATGGAAAATCAGCTGATCTATATTGGTATCCTTGATCTACGTTTGTCCTCCTCCCAGTCACCGATTTTTCTTTGATCTCCTCTTGTCTCTTGCGCTCAGGACATCCTTTGTCGTTGGCATTATGCTCGCCACCAAAGTTCGCGCACTTCTTAGTTTCGCTAGGGCAGCTGGACACGTTGTGTCCCTCCCCACACTTTAAGCACCTCTCCTTTCCTTTGCAGTATTTAGAAAGGTGGCCATATCTTTGACATTTAAAACATTGCGTCACTGGTGGAATATAGGGTGTCACTTTGAACCTTAGATAAAATATTTCTATTTCTTCGGGTAAATATTGACTGTCGAAAGTTAGAAGAACAGTCTGAAGGGGCTGCGATTCTATTCTGCCCTCCTTGGAGATTTTCTTGCTAAATCTTCGTACTTCGATGACTTGAGCTGTTGATATAATATTAGATTTTAATTCATCTTCTGTTAGATCCGTTGGAACAAATTTAATTACACCTTTCCTTTCCACTCTGTTAGCTGGTATGTATGCTTTCAGTCCTAGCGACTGTAGAAAGGCTTTGTTTTCTATAAAACTGTTTGCTGAGCGTGGATTTATGAAGTCCATTGACATCTGGTTCTTTCCTTGCTGGTTTAACCGTCTCAGTCCACCAACCTTATTATGAAAGATTTTTCCCAGCTGGATAGGGTGAAGTGTAGAGCCATCAGAGAGGGATTCAATTATTACAACATATGGTCCTTCTGCCTGATCGTTGTATAGTCTCTTCCGCTGCACGGATAGGTTGTGCTTCTCTCTGAATTCATCGTCTTTGACTATGTTCTCTTGATTTGATGTTTCAATTCTTGACCTGGTGTTGCCATGACGTTCTTCTTCTTCTTTGCTTGAGATAGGATTTGATTGACAAATTGTAGCCTGACTGCTGGATGTTTCCTTATTTGCGCTAGGTATGACTTCTATTATCATGGATTCTTCTGCCTTTTCTTTTGTGATAATTTTCTTCGCAACTGCCCTGCGTTTTTTCCTTAAATTATACTTCTCTTCTTCCTCGCTGTCATTTTCGATTGCCTCTAGTTTGTTCTTGTTCTTTTCCGACATGTCTTGATCGTTGTAGTATACACTTATCTAGGTGTTGTCATCTTCTCTTGCCGGGTTTGAACCATCGCTTGCTTCTGCCATTTCTCTCTGCCCTCGTGCGACGGCGGTCACGACGAGATGTACTACACCCGCGATGTGTTTCAGTGAAAATTTACTTGTCTTCACGAAAACTAACTTGAACTGATCACTTAAACACTCAAAGTTCTAATAGTTTTAACACAACCGAAGTTGACGGTGTTGATCAGCGCCCTGAAGCGTTGAGTCCGGTTAGCCGATGCGCGACCGTAAACAACCACTCACTTTCCTGCTCGACCACTAGTAATCGAAAGCACTATTGACTTCCTCACTCTAACGCTGCTAGCAGCTAACTGGCTCTCCAAGTTTCGATTGCACTAAATGCAAGCTTCCCGCGATGGCCGCTAGAGCGCTAGAGAACAAGATGGCTGAAAGTGAGAAAACGTAGGTTTTCCTCGAATTTCATTCGACTTAGTATGTCTTAACTGTTCAGCGACATTTTAGAACAAAGTGTGGCAAGGATCCCCCGCATGCTAACACAATTCGGCGTTGGTATCAACAGTTTAAAGCCACGAGATGTCTTTGTAAAGGTAAAACAACGAGTCGCCCTCCTATGTCTGAAGAAACCGTTGAACGCGTGCGCGCCAGTTACAATCACAGGGAAAATCTATCTGCAACTGTTGCAGAATTGGCTCATGCCACTTATAACATATGCTACCACCCCAATTATGTAATTATTTATCATTTAAATATTATTTTGTTAATTGTAATTAATTATCATTTAAATATTGATTGTAATGATGTACATGATATAATTTCTAAGCTCGAGGAAGTCCACAGATTAACAAACATTATCAGTGTGTAGTATATCTTTGAAAAGAATGAGATAGAAAATCTTTGGTCTGGTGAGAGAGATTCTTAAAGAAAAAGAAGGAAAGTGTGTCTAAAAACTGTAGTTTTTAGACTGAGTGTCGCAGTAGAATTATATGAATATATTAGTAGTTTGAGAAGTTATGTACTATAATTGTGTTTTGTTTTGTCTGCGAGCTTTCTATTGATTTTTATTAAAAACAGCTGAAAATATACGCCAATGACTTGGAGTTGTAACTTCTTTAGAACTAGCGACAATTTGATGAGATATTTTATTACCATTGAATATAAATATTTTTTAAAAAAAAGGTGACCTCTACTCTGTGTGCGTGGATCAAAAGACGACAATACTTAGGGCCACGTCATCATAAGATCTACAGTTTCGAGCGAATAATTAATGAGATTTGCTCGACTTCAATTTGATGAATTTTAAATGTTTGGAGGTTACAATTGGCTCAACCTGCCAGGATTTGTTTAATGTGCAGTAAAAAAATTGTATGGATGTTACACACTTCTGGAAGCTGACAGTTAAGAGTTCATTTTCCAGCAGGACGGTGCTCCACCAAATTTTTCTCTAGTTGTCCATAATTTCCTAAACACCAGGATTCCAAACAGATGGATTGGTCGTGTTGGGGATGCTGATCGTCAGATGATGTCATGGCCTCCTCGTTCCCCTGACCTAAGACCCTGCGACTTCTTTATTTGGGGTTTCGTAAAAGACACAGTGTTAATGCCATAAATACCAGTTGATCTGCCAGACCTGCGGGTTGGCATCACCAATGCATTTGCTCTCATTGACAGAGACATGCTGCATCGGGTATGGGAAGAACTCGATTATAGACTTGATGTGTGCGGAGTCACTAAATGTGCACATATTGAGCATCTGAGCATCTGTAGACACTCAAAAATACTTTCACAGTTTGTTTATATATCTGTGTAATCTTGTAAGTATATGTCAAATAATAAATCTGTAGTAATTTTATGAAATCACTGCAATCATTTTCACTATCCTTGTATTACCACATAAGTGACGTATGTCGGTAACCGAGAGATGTATTTGAAATACTTTCTCATTTGTTGGTTTCAATTCGTTAATTACTTTGTACCAAAAAGGCATTACCTCAGATGGAAGGCGTGTACAAAAATTGTTCGCCATACATGAGGCCAACGGGGGCAGGAGTGTTTGTCCCTCCATTGAAACCTCCCGGGGAGATTGTACAGGGATGGTTTAACGTTACGTTCCTCAGTGTTACAGTGTTTGTAACTGTATATGACTGTGATAGTGTTGGTGACCAGTGTAGAGAATTGTTTGTGCTGTAGATGAGATATGAAAGAAGCGAGTGCAAGAAACTCAGTGTAGCCCCATTCAGGCCTACTCTTCCGAAAGTCAAAGGTTGAAACCAGACTCAAAGTCCCAATTCGACATTAGAATCACCATCGACAGTATCGTATGCCATCGCTTCATACTCAGTGTAGAGAGATGTGGGATTTCACCCAGATCTACGACTAGTTTTATATTATTGTTGGTATTCTTTTGCTCTTCGTCGCCAGTTTGTGAGCGGTCTGGTGTCTCAGTGGCTATGGTATTTGGCCGGAGATCGAAAGGTGCCGGGTTCGAATCCCTGTCGTGGTGGAAATTCTGAAAGGCTCTTAGCCCTATATTCAGCTCTCGCACAACTTACTGAGTCATATCAAGTTCGCCTGAACGCTTCCGTAGTTCGGATTCCACCTTAAACTGTAGGTCCCCTATCACCGGTAGGAATACCGGGTTAGGTTAAGGCAGCAACGACAGCGGCGGAATGCGTATGCCTCAGGTTATTGCAACCACACGAATTATTATTATTATCATCCCAAATTTATTTCAAAAAACTTTACACATGTCATTAATTATTCCTTCGATACATTGGCTGTTGTAAATTTACATAATGTAACAGCAAACTATAGCTTATTGATCATTTTTACATTTGCACTTTTATTTATTTACATATATTTATCTTTTTTTACACGCTTTATATTAGCTTGACTTGTGTGTATGTATGTATGTATGAATGAATGAATGTAATGGAATTTTACAACTCCATTTTGACCCACTTCCAGATGTCCGAGCTGTTTGAAATTTGGCACACATATTAAGAACCGGTGACAATACAATAATTTCATAGCTATATCCTGCTATTCTCATTACTTTGACAGTAACAACAGAAAAATGGTTGAATGTCGTGGAATTTTGCAATTTAATTGTAACCGAATTCCAGATGTCCAAATTGTTTGAAATTTTGCTCATGTATTGATAACTGATTACAATACAATAATTTCATAGCTATGTCTTGATATTCTGATTACGTTGACAGTAAAAACATAAAAAAAATTTGCACACGTTTTAAGAACCGGTAACAATACAGTAGTCTCTTAGCAACGTCCTGCTATTCTCGTTACTCTGACGGTAACAATAGAAAAATGGTTGCATGTAATGGAATCTTTAATTTCAGTGTTTACCCGCTTCCTGACGTCCGAATCGTTTGAAATTTTGCACACTTAATAAGAACCGATAAAATTCAATAATTTCACTCTCACCACGTTGTCAGAAACAACTTAAAAGTGGTTGAATTTAGTGGAAAATTTCATTTCAATTTTCACTCACTTCAGAAAGTTCGAATTGACTGAAATTTTGTACTTACATTAAGAACCGATGACAATCCAATAATTTCATATCTATGTCTTGGTAATCTAATTACTTTGACAGTAAAAACACGTGATTTAACCGTCTTATAAAAGATGTGGCTCATTTTCACCCACTTTCCGAATCGTCTTTGTGGCCTAGTTGGTTAAGGCGCGTGACTGGCGAGCAGACATTCCCTGCTCGAATCCCGATTTCGGTTCGCATTTTTGCGGATATTATAAATGGAAAAGATTAGGATAACCCATGGTTAGGACTTCAAGTTAAACTACACGTATCCTATACTTGATGGGATTACTGAGTTAGGTAAATGCAGCCACGACATTAGTGCACAGGTGCGATTCGAGAAATCTTCGTCATTTGGTGGCCACACCCTTCAGAGATTTCCCGCCCAATATAGCCATCATCATCATCATCGTTCACCAGTTTATCGGGTGTGATTTACGAGCCTTGGTTGCTGTAGAGTATAGACGATCGTCTTCCGCTGTCTCCTATCCAGAAAGGTTTCTCTGACTGCAGTCGCTTAGCGTGATGTTGAATAGTAAGTATTCGAAATATTACTTCGTACTTTTATAGAAAAGTAGCCTTCCTCGTTTACCCTGCTATTGGATCTCTTGTTGAGTTGACCATTTAATTGATTTTACTCGTGGGAATAATAATTAAAAATGAAACTACATCAAAGAAAAAGAGAGATTGGCGAAGAAAAGCCAACATTAAGAAACATACTTTTTAAACTATCTGAAATAAAAAGATAAAAATAAAATTGTAGTTTAAAAAAAACTAAAATCACGCTTTCGTAGTAATGTGAACTAAAAGGTTAAAAATAATATTCAAATATACACATTTTGTTTAACAGTGGTAGGAAGTCCCACAATTCAGGATATTTTTTTTTTTTTTTTTTAAATAAGCTTAAAGTATAAAGTCACTGATTACAAAATTAATTTTATTGTTAAAAAGCGTGGGGTGCGCTCTACATAACTTTTGACAATGACTCTGTCTTTACAAACAGCCAACGACAAAAAAATAAGACAACTTATCTTTTAATTAAGTGCAGTTTTGTTTTGGAGACCTTACATCCATCCTCTTAAGTTGTTGGTTCAAATCAGCTGACTAATCTACATCATTGAGCCTTTAGAATTGCGTTACATCAAGTTAGGACCGAGATTGCTTCTATACATGACGGTATGCAGGGTGTTTCAAAAAGGACTTTACAACTTTGAAAATTTATATAAATTTTATGAAACAGAGCTGGTTTTGGTGTTGTTTTAAAGGAAAACACTTCAAGTTTTGACTCGCGCAGTCCGCTAGTGCCTAATCGCGCCGCACAAGCGCTAGCGGCAGTTACGTTAAAGATGGCTGCCTTCACTGGACCCGAGCGTGCTAGCTTTGTGTTTTGGTTTGAAGAATCGTAGTCTACGACAACAGTTCAGCGTACGCTAGATATCCTCCTAGTAGGCCTACAATTTATGAGTGGCATAAACGTTTTGTAGAAACAGGGTGCTCAGTAAAACATAAAAAATCCTCAGGTCGCCCAAGCACATCTGACGAGGTCGTTGAGCAAGTGAGAAAAGGTTTTGTCAACAGCTCTACGAAATCAACCTGGCGTGCATCTCGTGAGCTGCAAGTCCCACATACGACGTTTTTGCGTCCGTTGAGAAAACGTTTGCATTTGAAACCATACCGATATTCGCTTTTACAAGCAATTAAAGACACTGATAAGATTGCACGTAGGGACTTCTGTGTGGATATGTTAAATCGAGTGGATGATGATGAACATTTCATGGACAACATAATCTTTTCTGACGAGTCAACTTTTCACTTAAGTGGCAAGGTTAACACACATAACTGTAGGATTTGGGGCAGTGAAAATCCACATGAAACATTGCAACATGTTCGTGATAGCCCTAATGTGAACGTTTTTTGTGCGTTGAGCAAGAGGAAAATGAACGGCCCTTTTTTTTTCCAAGAGAGAACCATCAACGGGATAGTGTACCTTGATATGTTGCAACAATTTTTGATACCACAGATCGATGAGGATGACCGAGAACGAAATGTTTTCTTTATATAAGATGGCGCACCACCACACTATCTGACTGACGTCCGGGATTTTCTCAATGACCGCTTTCCAGGTCAATGGATTGGCCGCGATGCGCCAATTGCATGACCCCCCCGTTCCCCAGACCTGACACTGCTAGATTTTTTCTTCTGGGATTTCACAAAAGATATGGTTTACGTAACTCCTTCGCCGGCCACTCTACCTGAACTTACAGCAAGAATTTACGCTGCTGCTGAGCAAGTTACACCTGAAATGCTAGTGCAAGTCTGGGAAGAAATCGACTACCGATGGGATGTCTGCAGAGTAACCAACGGAAGCCACATAGAACATCTTTAGTTTAAGGTAAAAAAACTTGAAGTTCTTTCCTTTAAAACAACATCAAAACCAGCTCTGTACCTTTTTCATAAAATTTATATGAATTTTCAAAGTCCTTTTTGAAACACGCTGTACATAACATTTCATTTCATAGGAATGTTTGGTTCACTCGAATTACCCAAAGTCTTCTGTGTCAAATGGATGATATTTGCCAATCTGTTATTCATAGGTCATTGAAACAATACACTTGCACTTTTCTTCAATCCATAGTTGTTTCTCTCATATTTATTCACATTCTTTTTAACTAAATTTTCTGTTTTATTATTATTATTTTGGCTCTTCGGCGTTGAAGTTATTAAAATTGAGAGGGGATGTGGGAAAAGTAAGAGGAAGGAATTCGACCATCGCATCACCTTTTGAACGAGACATAACGACATTCGCATGGATTGATTTCTTGAAGTTATAGATTTCATGAACTCTGGATGGCTACACGAGGATTTAAACCTACATCCACCCGAATGCCAGTCCCAAGCGTTATCACTCACCTACCGAAATCGGTTTAATCAGAAAGGTTTAAATTTTAGATAAATTTGTTTAGCTGTATTTTTAGAGACATGTCTTAAAAATGTTAAATACTATGTATTATTTTGTATTGTGAGAAAATATTTCCGAATCTACTAAGCCAACAGATAAACCGTTTCAAGGGGTTTTTTTTATATGAAAATATGTAGCCAAACGATGGTGGTCCCTTTTTCTTAAAATGGTGCAGAAAAAGCTAATACAAATTACATTGTTACGGATTTCTGTAACGCAGTTCTTAAAGCAAACGTAAAGCCACTATCATGGTTTTGGACCACAAAGCTGCAGAAGAAATATCATTTCCGCTGGTCAGTCAGAACTTCGGCGTCTTCTGGAAGAAGCGATTTTCACTTCATATCAGATTAGAACAGAAATAATTCTCCTCTAAGCCGCAACGGTCTAATAGAAAACACTGGAAAAGCAGTGCTGTGTTTACTCGGTGTCTTAAGCAGCGGCACTACTGGAGAACTTTTACGTGTTGATTTGGGGTATAACGTGGTAGAGATGGACACAATTGGTTCGAATATATTTCAAGGATGAAAACCAGTTATAACAAAAAAATTTAAAAAAAAACTATTAGAAAACAGGCAACTGCTGATAGAAATTTTAAATTCTTAATGCTCAAATTTTAAATTCTTTATGCTCAAGAAATCAGCTTTGTATTGAATCCTTATAGAATTAATCGAAATGTTTATTGTCTCATTGAGATGAATGTCTAAACCAGATATTACATTGCGGTGTCCTATGGAGCGTCAAATAAAACAAACCTCTATAGAAAATGAAAAATTACTTTTGAATAACGTTGGTGGTATTGGTTATATCATATTGACAGACATTAACTTGCAGCCAGCAGAATAAGAAATAAAAATTTCCTGCTTCTCCATTGTCTTTGTTTCTCCGTCGCTTGTTTCAATGTTCCTTTCATCCTCTGCGGGTTACTTTCGCAATTAATACTACCTGGAAGCCCTTCCCGACTAGTGTGTGTACGCCATTTCAGTCGTAGTGTATTGGTACGAATTGGAGGATGTGATGACGGCCAGGTCGAGCGGATTGCTCAGCTGCGAGCCACAAATCACGGTAATCCAATGAGAGCGACTCTGGCCTCTGATTTGCTGCCTCATCCACTGCCGACCACGTGACCTGACTTACGAGCGAGTTGTCATTAGCAGTGGGCCCGTGGACTGGTCGATCCGGGGCGGACCATTTCGTTCGCCACCCACACAGAGTGTCGGGAGGTGGGATTCGCCTCATCGACATTTCGACAGTTGTAAGTTAAATCAGTATTACACCTGTTTCAAACGCAGCAAACAATTAGAAGCAGCAGTTATCGTAAAGCTAGCTACCGACGACCTAATTACGCTCCCAATCTGCAGTGACAATCTTAAGAGCAATGAATTGGGCCTTCTGTCCTCACATCACAATTTCTGTCCCAATTTAAGTTTAATATCTGGATGTTGTGGATCATTTTTTCCTCAATTGCTGATAATATTAATAAATAAATTACGCCAAAGCAATTGAATTTTTTGTATTTATTGGTCTCCCGTACGCGTTTCACTTCTTTTGCAGAATTATGTACAAAAGTTGAAAGCAGGTTATGTTTGTGGTTGGTACAGTGGAATGAATTATTATCTAACTTAAATCTACTTACATTTTGTGGTCTATTGTATTTCTTTTAGCTCCATTCTCAGCATCAGTGCTCTTGCATTTTTGGTGGGAAGTGTCTTCATTATTTGCAATTTTGTATGTGTCTTTGTTGATGTATATCATCACATGCCATTTCTTTCTATATTGTGGTGTATGTGGTGTATTATCTGGAGTTGATCTATTGTGGTGTGAAGATGGGGATGTATTGTGTGAAGTTTTCTTTATTTGTCTTATAATTTTGTTGTTTAGTTGGGGTACCCTGTGTTCCTTGTGTCCATTTGTGTTGGCTTTATTGATGATTGTGTTAAGTTCTAGAGTGTAGTTTTCTTTATTAAGTGGGATTTTATTTAGTCTATGGAGCATGTGTCTTATTGCACAGCTTCTTTATGAGTTTGTGGATGGTTTGAGTCAGTTCCTATTACCATGTCTGTGGTGGTGAGTTTTCTGTAAATGTGAAATGGTGTTGCTGTTTGTGTATTGTTATATTTATGTCACGGAAGTTTAGTTTTGCATTTGTTTCTTTCTCTATTGTGAATTTAATGTTTTTGTGTATAGTGTTTAACGAGCCGCGCTGTCGCCACGTTACAAGGTGCATTTTTATTATATATGTAATAATATAAGAGTAATTTACATAAATCTTGGGCGACCACCTAAATAGATTTTTGTTGTAATTTTCTAAAGTACGCAAGATTCCAAGTGAGGACTGTAATGAAATGATGAACATACAGTGTATCTTGGTAAAGCGAATATTCAAGAATTATTGAGCTATGTAGGCTTGAAGCTAATCTGGTGTTCCCGAACCTTGGCGACAAGAGTCGCGAATTTGGGGTTTTGCCAGACCACACACTCTGCTCCCTGGGGATGGGCAGTCAACGACGTCACTCACCTGGCGGGAAAAGCCTGCCGTCCGAAACCCGAATGTTCCCTCGCCCCGGCGAACTTAGCCGAATATGTCCGACCTCTGTTAGATACTCTAGCCAAATCACATATCTGGGATATCACGTGACATTAGGTGCCGACCTGAAGATCCAATCAAAATGAGCGTATAACTCAAAATCCTGGGAATTTTTGTTATATGTGAGCCTCGAGACTGCAAAGGGGCGGAGCGAGAAGTTTCCTCGTGGACCGAAGAGCGAGGAGCTGAACATTCTGACTTCGATCTTCGAGTCCAAGCTATGCGAGTCTAGTCTGAGGTGGACTTGGAAAGTTGGCTTCTCTCGCCAACTGCCGCTGTACGATTTCTGGCTGGCAGCTTGCCTTGCTGGAGCAAGCTTATCGCAGCAACACAGCCGGTAATGCGATGATGCGCATTGTCAGACCAGAGATGCCTATAGCCGACTTGTGAGATAATCTCACATATCGTGGGTCCGCTACAGTCACCGCAGACATCAGACGCAGGACTACAATGGTAATTTATTACGACCAAGCCATCTGATTGTGCATTCCGTGAAACAGAACCCGTAAGCGACTTTGAGAGGATAGGTCCATGTTCTCACTTTGTAATTGTAAAAACCCCTGAGCTAGCGGCATAATTTGCCAGAACTAGTTATTTTCGAATGATATATTGTTCATTCTGGCGCCCATGATTTTCTTTTTAACTGTAAAGTCACAGTATTATGATACCTTTGTCTGAGGTCATCATAACTTGTATTTTTTATTGTTTCCAATTGTCATTATTTCTTGCATTTTGATGCTGAGATATATTTAAAAGTAAATATATAATTGTTTGCTTGCTCATGACGGCTAATTGTAACTCTGAGCGTTGCTTTTATGACTTTGCCAATTTGTGTTAATGTTAACGGTAAATTCGCTCAAACTTGTAATCGCCAGTGATAAGAAAATAAATGTCATATTGTGACAATTTTTCCTAAATTCCAACTAACGTCGAAATTCTTGCAAAATTAATAAATTTTCACTCCTTCATAAAAATTAAAATTAAAAATCCACAATTATTAATCATAAAGGTATGAAAGATAATTGTAACGTGGTTTGCCCACCAAGACACCCACCACAAGTGTTGATGTCAGTATGTAATTCTTGTATCCTCTCTTCTGGTTCATTGACTAGGCAAATAATGTCATCAACAAAACGGTACCAATAGATAATGTTATATTGGTGACCCCATGGGTAAGCCATAATTTTGGGTGTAATACTGGTTGTTAAATTGGAAGTAGTTTTGTGATGTTAGCCTCTTCAATGTGTGTGTCAGGTATTAAGGTTTTGGTTTATTATTTCTAAGCTTTGTTTGATTGGAATGTTTGTGTACATGTTCTGTATATCGAAGGATAGTAGTGTTGCTGAATTTGGTATGTCTAAGCTGCAATAAAACACATGCTCCATAGACTATACAAAATCCCACTTAATAAAGAAAACTACACTCTAGAACTTAACATATAGCCAACACAAATGGACACAAGGAACACAGGGTACACCAACTAAACAACAAAATTATAAGACAAATAAAGAAAACTTCACACAATACAACCCCATCATCACACCACAATAGATCAACTCCAGATAATACACCACATACTCCACAATATAGAAAGAAATGGCATGTGATGACATACATCAACAAAGACACATACAAAATTGCAAATAATGAAGACACTTCCCACCAAAAATTCAAGAGCACTGATGCTGAGAATGGAGCTAAAAGAAATACAATAGACCACAAAATGTAAGTAGATTATAAGTTAGATAATAATTCATTCCACTGTACCAACGACAAAAATAACCTGCTTACTACTGTTGTACATAATTAACAGAAAAAACCCGCTGAAGATGCTTCTGCAAAAGAAGTGAAACGCGTACGGGAGACCAATAAATACAAAAAAGTCAATTGCTTTGGCGTAATTTCTTTATTAATAAGTATAATATCTTTCACTGCGCCTCCACATTACACTGTAGCAGGCCTTACCACGACAAGAGTCTGACTGTTTGTTAAATTAAAACTCGGAGTTAGACTATGAGAATACCCACCTACACAAGACACTTGATACTTCTTCGTTCAGCTTCATGTTTTTTCAACACCATTCATTCCTTACGTCTACAGGTTTGTTTCTTCATAGCCTTTCTTATGCTTACAAACGTATTTTCCTCTAATATTCATGCATCTAACAGTTTTTGGATATTGTATCTTTACGTTGTATATTCAGTATGATGGAAGCAAACAGTAATTTAACCCAAATTCTACCTTCCACAAAAAGCACTCGTCGCAAAATTTGTAGAGATAAACTTTACTGCATAATCATATTATCTCTACTTGACTTAATTTATTTCTTTGAATGTGCTAACACATATTTGTAAATAAATTTAGAATCAAATAAATCATTTAGGATACACAGCAATCAATTAACTCGCAAAAAGAACGTGCACGCGGGAAGGTACAATGACCCTGGTTAGAACCGAAATGTATGAGTGATGGCGATGTTTCAATAGTTTGAGGCTGTTTCCTGTAGCCAACTAGGTGAAACCACTCACATAAATCTGTAACGTGTATTATACCACTTATTTAAGGCCCTACAGCTGGGGATACCAATCCAGTTACGCGGGAACCCACAATCCCGTGGGATCGCGCATCATTAGACAGTTGGATCCCGCACAAAATTAAGCGGATCCGCAGGACGGACGAAACCGTGTGTCTGTCTGCGTGACCTCGCCTCCCCGTCGTCGCTTTCCGCCCGGCACGGGTTCTACCGGTTGTATCGGCTCGTTTGCCCGTACTCTTCAAATTGGCATTTGACGCCCGGCAACAAAAGTGTGTTTGTGTCGTCTTTCGTGATTTGTAAGTAAATAGATTGACTTTTGTTTTTGCTGTAGGCGTTACTATAATTTGAGTTATGCCTTCCTATTCTCGCAAATAACACACACAAAAAAATGATACAATTGGAATTGTAAAAATATTAAAAAAGACGTTTAAGACTATTGACAGCTATTTCGAAAAGGAAACAATCTGTGGAATATTTGGTTTCCTGAATACTATGCAAAAATGTTTTTACCATAAATTGTTTCTGCACTTCATGAGATTTGAGATATCTGTTTTTGAAAAGTGGATTTCAAATTTCTAATTCTGCTAATACTATAAGAGCTATAGTGCCAAATTTTTCAAATACCGTAAAAGTTGACATGATTGTTATGTTTGAATATGTCATGAAACAATGATAAAGATTTTTCGTTGATTTTTGATGAGTGGACGTCCCAAAAAATCACCAATATTTGAACTTTATATTCGCCGCAAAGGAACAGATTTCAATCAAGGCTTGCTTAGAATATTCGGTTCGTGCAGTTCAGTTAAAGAATGGCTGACAAATTTTGCTCTCCATCTCTAAACTGATGTTACCTGCAATTGTGGTCTTTCACACAGTTCACAATTAGTAGTTGACGTATTACACACAAAAGAGAAGTCGAACGCAAAGAAACAAAGTTGACTGACTCGGATATAGACGACGAAGCGCTGGACGGGACACAAGAGTGACAATAACACTGGATCATCCACCACCTAAGTGGTTCACAGATATAATGATCTAAAAAAAAAAAAAAAAAAAAAAAAAAAAAAAAAAAAAGTGCTGAAAGTTGTTAATTATTTAATTTATGATCACTTCAATCAAAATAACGAGCGAGAAGGCATTCATTCCAAATGCTTGACTGCGTGGTATTTTTCAAACTGATGTAGTTTACTGTAAGACATGTAATGCGGTATGAGTAGATACCATGTTTGATTGTTTGATTATTTACATAATAACTAAAATTATATTTAATACAAAAGTGCAAAGTATATTTAAGGTAGGCTAGAAATTTTTTAATTAATTTTATTTTGCTAGTTAAACATTCTATTATTTAACATTAAAATTGATTTATTAACTCAATTAATAGACGTTTATTATTTAATTTAACAATACTTCAGACACTGTATTGGATCTCTCGGGATCTGTGAATGCGGGATTGAAAACACTGCGGGTTTGCAATTCTTAATTGCAACCTCCTAAGGTAAGTTTCATTTTCAAGAAAGGATATCAAATATCTGTTTGCAATGGAAATCTGGAGCATGTTATATGCTTGAACATTATGAAGTTACTAGAGCAAAACGAATTGCTTGAATCGAACCAACAGGGATATTGGAAAGAGCAGAACGTGTGAAACACATCTGCCACTATTTCCGCATGACGTAATGATGGTTACTGACGCAGGTTCACTAGTTTATCCTTCTCTTATTTTGATTTTAAGAAAGATTTCAACTCCGTACAACGTAATCACCATTTAGCGAGTGTATGTATGTAGGATCAGATTTGTGAATGGATACGAGATTTTCAAACTGGTTGGTCACAGTATGTTGTCGTTGACGGGGAAGCCTCCTCTAATCTAATAGTCCCAGTTCTTTTCTTAATTTTACGAACAATCTCTGAGCCAACATTAATAGAGGAATTCGGCCGATTCCTTAGAAATTCAAAGGGATCTGTATATTATTTTCGACATGGTGCAATGAAAGGCAAATTACACTAAATTGTAATAGGTGAAAGGCAATGTGCGTAACTAAAAAAAAAAGAATACGTTTGTAAAGAAGTACAAAGTAAACAACTCAGTCATTAGCATAGCTGATTCCATGAAGTATTTAGGCGTGACAGGACAAATCAACTACCAAGCGTGGAGAGGTGGGCGATTTTGGAGGATACCGTTTTGAATCCCCGGCCGGGCATCCAGATTTGGGTTTTCCGTGGTTTCCCAAATCACTCAAGGCGAATGCTGGGATACTTCCTTCAAAAGGCCATGGCCCAATTCCTTCCCATCCCTTGTCCCCGGACCCATCCCACCTCTAATTGACCTCGACGTCACCGAGGCATAAAGCCATAAATAAAAAAATCAACATTAAACGAGACCTGTTCATAACTTCGGCCAAAGGTAGAGCTGATTGTATACTGCAATTCGTAGGTCGGATTTTGAAGAATTGTAACGCCTAAACAAAGCAGATAGCGTACAGAACTGTCGTATGTATACGTTTGGACTAATGTTGTGTCGCATGTGTACGAATCCCAAGGGATTTAGTTACATTATAGAGAAAATAAGGAGAGGAGCGCGTTGATTTGTTGCGTCTTGCCACAACCCTTATGAAAGCGTCACAGAATTATAATATTGGTAGGGCTATGATTGTTTAGAAGACAAACGTCGTAATTTTCGTTTCCATTTATTGGCAAACATGAAAATATCCACTTCGACTATGAACCTATTAAAGTGAAATGACGCGAGAAACAATATTTAAGATAAAGGTACCGTATTGATGCTTCCACTAATTCTTTCTCCCCTCGTGCTATTAGGAAGCAGAATGCACAGAGTAGAGATTAATTCTGCTGTAAAGCTCCCTTTGGTAGATTTTGTGAATTGCAGAGTATGGATGTAGATTTTGGAAGAAGAATTTCGAGTAGTACAAGCAAGGGAAGAGTGATATGAGTAGATTTGAATGATAAGAGAGTTGAAAAAAAAGTGTGGATATCGGGTCAATGAGTGTATTTAATTGCAAAGGCAAATGATCAATTTACCAGAAACAGTGGAAGAATTTGAAATTAAATTTTTTTAAATGCTAATTTTGATGGATGGCAACACTGCGCTCAAAGAATTTTGGTGTAAAGGAAAGAAAATCATGGGAAAGATGAAATCGTCAACCGGGCATATGCTCCAGAGCACTTAAATTACAGTTATTGACATATCGAAACCTCATCTATCCCACATTGTCATCAGTAGGAGCAGAATTCTGTGCTTCAAAATTTATCTAAAGAGATTATCTTTCTCGCAGTAGGTATAATGCATGAATATTATATTAAATTTACAAAAAAAATTTAAAGTTGTATATGAAAAATTATCTCAAGTATCTACGCCGGTCCTATAGACGTATTTATTTTATTATTATTATATCGTTTAGACGTATTTATTTTATTATTATTATATCGTTTAGCCCGCTAAGGAACGCGTAGAACCATTAATTTGCATTATTCTTCTTGCTGCTCTTGTTTTCCCAAAACCTCCTCATACTTTCGCTGTGGGCTTGACGTCTCTCTTGTGTCCATGCATTTCTGAGTTTCAGATTTTTTTGATGTTGGGCTTTAGGGACAAATTTATGTGAGGTGATCAAGAGTCTGTATTTACTGCGTGTGGATGTCAATGGGTCAAGGCTGGCTTCTGTGAGGTCCTTCTGGGTTTCTAAAAACCAGCGTGTTTTGTTTTGTCGGGGACCGTTGACGATGTGGAAAGTTTTCTTGGTAAGTCGAGAGTCATCCATTCCTGCTATATGTCCATAAATTTCATGCGTCTTTTCCGTGCGAGTGAGGTGAATCTTTCTGTTAGTGAATACAGTTCTTCTGTGCTTTTTCGCATCCGGATGCATTCTTGGACTTTGGGGCCGAATATTTTTCTCAGTATCTATTTTTTCTATTCCTTTGACATTTACCGTTAATGATGATGTCTCCGTCGCATACAGTGCTCCTGGAAGAACGACGGTGTGGTAGTGATGGAGTTTGGCTTTGGTGGAAAGTCATTTTTTATTGTAAGTATTCCGAGTAATTATATGCTTTTTGCAGTTTTTCAGCACGGTTTTTTGTGGGATTCTTTCTCAGTTCCAGCATTCCCAATAATTTCTCCTAAGTACTTAAAGTGTTTGACTTGTTTGATAGTGCCATATGTGGTCACGAGTGACTTCAGGTTTGTGCTTTTGGAGTCCATATATTGCGTTTTCTTTATAAGAGATTTGGAGGCCGGTTTTGATAGCTATCTCATGAAGCTTGTCAACAGCATGTTTGGGTTCCTCAACAGTTCGTGTAATTACTTTTAGATCATCCGCAAAGGCAAGGCATTTTATGTTGATTTATTTATCCTTTGTTCCCATATATATTCCAGATATTTCTTTTCTCCATATGCTAATGATCTTGTCTAGTACCAAGTTGAACAGGGGTGGTGATAACCCATCTCCTTGTCTTACACCAGTTTTAATTTCAAAAGATTCAGAGAGTTCGCCCATAAAGTTCACTTTTGAAGTTGTATTTGTCAAAGTTTGTCGAATTAAAATAGTTGTTTTACACAGACGGAAAAAAAAATCCCAACACCAAGAAAGACTTGTGTTAGATAAACGAAATTTGGTAGGCGTGTTTATACATCTGAAAGATGACATCGATTCAAATTTCGCGCTTCGCGCATAAGTGTGGCGCTAGTAGCGCTACTCAGAGCTTGCAAATCAGGTTTGCTTTAAATACGCGCTGTAAAGTTTGTGAACGTTATTTACCGCTGAGATTTGACATAGTGAGTTGATGTTAGCCAAGAATGCCTTTAAGAAGACGAAGAAGCCATTATCAACAGCTCACCGAGTTTGAACGAGGTCGTGTAATAGGGCTACGAGAAGGTGGATTTTCTTTTCGCGATATTGCAGAAAGACTTGGCCGGAATGTATCCACTGTGCATGATTGTTGGGTGCAGTGGTCAAGGGATGGTACTGCCTCAAGAAGACCGGGTTCCGGGAGGCCACGTGGCACTACTGAGAGGGAAGACCGCCGTATTCGGCGTACAGCTGTTACGCATCGTACTGCGTCTGCGGCAGAAATTCGAGCTGCAGTTGGTACCACAGTGACACAACGAACTGTTAGAAATCGGTTACTTCAAGGACAGCTCCGAGCCAGGCGCCCTGTAGCGTGCATTCCACTGACTACAAGCCATCGCCGTTTGCGACTCCAGTGATGTCAAGCCAGAGCTCATTGGAGGACGGAGTGGAGATCTGTTGTGTTTTCTGATGAAAGCAGGTTCTGCCTTGGTGCCAGTGATGGCCGAGTGTTGGTCAGAAGGAGGCCAGGGGAACGCCTGCAACCAAACTGTCTGCGGCCTAGACACACTGGACCTACACCTGGAGTCATGGTCTGGGGAGCAATTTCCTATGACAGCAGGAGCACTCTTGTGGTTATACCAAACACACTGACTGCAAATTTGTACGTCAGTCTGGTAATTCAACCTGTAGTGCTGCCATTCATGAACAGCATTCAAGGGGGAGTTTTTCAACAGGATAACGCTCGCCCTCATACCGCTGTTGTCTCGCAACGTGCTCTACAGAGTGTCGACATGTTACCTTGGCCTGCGAGATCACCAGATCTGTCTCCAATTGAACACGTATGGGATATCATTGGACGACAACTCCAGCATCATCCACAGCCAGCACTGACCGTCCCAGTATTGACAGCACAAGTACAACAAGCATGGAACTCCATACCACAAAGTGACATTCGAAACCTGTATGACACAATGCATTCACGTTTGCAGGCTTGCATTCAAAATTCTGGAGGTTACACCGGCTATTAATTTAACAGTATTTCACATTTGAAATGCATTTTCTTGAGCTTAAATTAACCTGTGATCTTGAAAATTTAATCAATTAAACATGTTAACTTGACAAATGCATTGTCCAAATTTCATTACTCTACAATAATTTTTTCTTGGTGTTGGGATTTTTTTTTCCGTCTGTGTATTATCTACTCCATATTCACGTAGTATATTGAACAGCGTAGTGCAGTCAATCGAATCATATGCTTTCTTGAAGTCTACAAGAGTTACCACTGTGCGGGTTGACTGACGATGTTGGAGTATTATTTTTAGGTTCCAGACCTGTTCTGTGCATGATCTTTGTGGTCGGAATCCTGCTTGGTATTCACCAATCTTGTGTTCTGTCTGCTTCTCCAACCTTGACCGGAGGGCACAAGTAAGTACTTTGTAGGTGACTTGCAGAAGTGAAATCCCTCGAAAGTTGTTTGGATCTGTCCTGTCTCCCTTTTTATGTAGTGGGTGAATTAATGCATTTTTCCAATCTGCAGGTATGACTTCGGTCTCTCATTTATTTGAAATAATAGCGTGCAGCCGGTCAGTCAGTAGTTCGCCCCCGATCTTGAGCATCTCGCCTATTACTCCGTCTTCCCCTGGTGCTTTGTTATTTTTCAACTGAAGTATGATATTTCGGATCTCTCCCAGTGTTGGTGGAGCTGAGTCGTGGTTTGGGGAGGGTATCTGGAAATGGAATTTCTCTGTAGGTGGTTCACAGTTGTACAGCTTCTCGAAGAACTGCTTCAGAATGTTACAATTGGCCTTTGTGTTGGTTTCAAGCATACTAACAGGTCGATGGAAGCAAAGACTTGGAGGTTTAAATGTAGACAGTTCTTCCCGGAAAGTTTTGAAAAATTTCTTGTGTTGTTTCTTTTGAAGTCATTGTAGATTTCCTCTAATCTTTTAATGTGGGACATACGTTTGAATCGTCTGATTATTTTGGAAGTTCTTTACTGTGTTTCTAAAAAAAAATCTGCCAATTATGTGGTGTTCGGTGGCTATTCCAATTCTTCCAGGCTTTGATACGTGAATCCAGTACTTTATCGCACTATAATGTCCACCATCTGTGTTTCCGTCTCCGTGGAGGCTGGCCAAGTTTCCTTGCTGATTCTTGAATGGTATCAAGAAGCTCGTCCCATGTCTGTGTGAATTCCTGTGCATGTTCTTGTAAGTATTCTGGATCGATGTGTGGGTTTTTAGGGTTTTGATATAGTTTCCGATTGGGTCTGAATCGAACTTTGATTTGTAAAAGGTAGTGGTCGGACTCTACAGAACCCTTTCACACTCTCACATTCATAATTTCTGGAGAGAAGTTTCTGGTAATCGCTACAAGATCGATCTGGTATTCACCTATGTGGCTGTTTGGTGATTTCCAAGTGGTCATCTTCCGAGGAGGCTTCTTAAAGTGCGTGGACATTAACTGGATGTTGGCCATTTCACAGGTGTTTATTAGGCGCCGTCCGTTTGCGTTTGTTTTTCTATGCGCTGAAAAATTTCCTATTATGCGTCTGTATTCCTTTTCGCTACCGATTTGTGCGTTAAAGTCTCCGAGGAGGATCTTGACATGGTGTTGAGGGATTTTGGCAAGTACTCTTTCCAATTGTGACCAGAACTTTTCGATTTTGTTTTTGTCGGATTCATTGTTGACTGGAGCATGTGCATTCACCAGCGTGTAGGCCTTGTTAGCACATTATACTGTGAGCAGAGAGAGACATTCCGAGGGTGATGAGAAATCTACAACTGAGTTCAGGATACTCTTGTGCACTAGGAAAGCAGTTCCAAATACTCGTAAGTTACTATTAAGTAATTTAGTTGCGGGTTTTCCCTTATAGATGCGATATCCACCTGAGTAAAAATGATTGGAGTCACAGAACCTTGTTTCTTGTATTGCAAGTACAAGGATCCTAAACCTGTCACAGGTATCTGTCAGTACCTTAAGTTTCCCTGTTTTTGTTAATGCCTGTACATTAAGTGTACCAATAAACTGTACTTTTCTTGGCTTGAGGAGGTTTGGGAAGCTCCGACCCTTCGCTGCATGATGCCCTGGTCCCCCAGAATCCGAATGACAAGGTTCGCCGTCGCTGTCTTTAGCTCGGGCCTGAGGTAGTAGCTCTTTTGCTTGTGTTTCCATCATGCTAAATTATGGTTGATTTTTGCTGGTGGGCGTGAAAACACCCAGGGCGAATGAATCATTTTATCGATTCACTCTCATCGTACGTATTGTTAGTTCGTACGGGCAGCAGATGTCTTGCTGTGGTGTGTTTGGTCCGCGAGAGCTATTTTATTTTGCTCAAGTCCGCCGGTAAGCCGGTGAGGACCCCCCTATCCGCCACCTGGGACGCGCCACGTGGGAGTATCACATCTCCCCCTGCTACGACAGCGTAGTAGGTTCATGGACTATAGATGTATTATAATGATATGGGATAAGATATGAAACGATTTAATGGTTAAGTGCAGACAAAGTATTTTCATTAAAGTTGTTTGTGTCCATTCTTTCAATTTATATTTTGTGTTCTTCATGCATTTTGTTAGGATATAAGACTAATCGATTAATAAAATGCGGGAACCGTCTGAGTGGTTAAGTCGCTCTTCGGGGCTTACGGTCCAAATTCTAAAGCGACAACGCGGGTTATGCTTTGATTGTAATAAAATATTTGATAGAAAAAGCATTTTAAATTAAATTATTTACTGCCTCAAATTTTTAGTTTTTCGTGCTTATGGAACTAGCTATTAATTTTCGGTTTCGTTTAAAATTCTAATAACCAGTACCACATCCTAAATGTAGTACATGTGTATGTTACCTGATCCGGCAATGATTCGCAATTGCTGGACTTGAGTACACGTATAGATTAAATGAACACATTTGAAAGTTTATATTGAGTTTATGTTTAGTAGATATTTTCATATGCATTATTATTTCTATTCTTTGAAACACATAAATTTTTATTACAGTTTTTTATTTTTTAGTTCATTGCAATGATCTTGGATACACAATATTTTTGGTGATTCCATTCGATTTATATACACAAAAAAAAAACAACAACAACAAAAATTTCTCGGTTTTGCTACACGGGAACGCACAACCTATAAATTTCCATGAGGTAATTTACCTTTTTCAGTAACCAATAATTTTATTGCAATATGTTCTGAACAAAGATCGCTTTGTAATTTAACACACGTTTGTCGTCAATGAAAATTTAGTAACATATCTACGGTAATATGATGCTTTAAACACGTATTCAGTTCATCAGCTGACGTTTAACGTGAAATAACAGGTCTGTCAAAAATCACCAGCCAATAATATTAGAACACCATTGAATAACCGTTCATTTTCACGTAAATCTTCAAATGTTGGATGCAATGCTTCCAAAGATTGTGCATTCATCTAATATTACTATATTGTCTCATTGGAGTCCTTTACACATTCCCGAAGTTTTTCGAATGCCCGTCCGGGCATCCAGATTTGGGTTTTCCATGGTTTCCCCAAATCACTGCAGGCAAATGCCGGGATGCTTCCTTCAAAAAGCCATGGCCGAATTCCTTCCCATTCCTTGCCCCCATCCTTGCCCCCCATCCTTTCCCGTCTCTAAAGACCTCGATGTTAAAAAGAGACGTAAAGCAGTTACAAAAAAAAAAAAAAAAAAAAAAAAAAACCCGAAGTTTTTTAAATGTTACAGGTTAGTATTTGATTGTTTTGTAATTCAATGACAATTAAAGTGCTGAATTTTATGTTCGGCGCATCCAAAAACTTCGGCGCAATTCCAGACAATGCGGTTACCAATGAGATATTACACAGTCCAGTCACATTAATGTGACCACCTCTCAAAAACCAGAATAACCACCTGTGGCAGAGCGGACTGCTGCGAGGCGTGCAGGAAGAGAGTCAATTAGGTTTCTGAAGGTGTTCACTGGGATGTTGAGCCATGCCAACTCCAGTGCCGTGGCCAGCTGCGCTAGATTACGCGGTTGAGGATCCATGGCGCCAACAACCCGATCGAGGTGATCCCACAGATTCTCGATTGGGTTTAAATCCGGTGAATTTGCTGGCCAGGGGAGTAAGGTAAACTCGTCCTGGAGCTCTTCGAACCACGCACATACACTGCGAGCTGTATGACACCTCGCATTGTCCTGCTGGTAGATGCCATCATTCTGAGGAAAAATTATTCGCATGTAGGGGTGGACATGGATGGATGCTGATCCATCGTGTCTTCCACAATGATGAGTTCACCCAGCGAATGCCAGGAAAACATTCCCCAAACCATAATGATCTCTCCTTCACCCTGGATCCTTCCGGCAATTGTTGCAGGGTGTTTGCTTTCAGACGTTTCACGCCGTATGCGGCAACGTCCATCTGTCTGCTGGAGCATAAAACGTGATTCATCGGAAAAAGCCACCTGTCGCCACTCTGTGGACGTACAGTTGCGGTACTGGCGTGCAAATTCCAGCTTCGTTGCCGATGAAGAGCAGTCAGCATAGGTGCATTAACCAGGCGTCTGCTGCGGAGGTCCATACGCAGCAACGTTCGCTGAACCGTTGTTGAGGATACACTCTTGATAGCCCCTTGGTTCATCTGGGCGGTCAGTTGCTCAACAGTTGCACGTCTATTTGCCCGAACGCATCTCCGTAGCCTTCGTTCGCCTCTGTCATCTATAGTCCGTGGTGCACCACATGTTCCACGCCGCTGATTTTGAATATTGCCATTTTGCCATGTACGGTATACTTTCACCACGGCGGTAAGTGAACAGTTCACAAAATTAGCCGTTTCCGAAATGCTTCCACCCTTGGCCCGAAAGCCAATAATCATGTCCTTTTGGACGTCGGATAAATCGCTACGTTTCTGCATTACGCCAACGATTGAAATGTTTTCCGATGCCCTAGGACATCCTTTATATACACTCCACTGTAATGTGCTGCCACCTGCCTACTGTGATTGGTTATTTCACGCTGACGTCGAAAGTAGGTGGTGGTCACATTAATGTGACTGGACTGTGTATATTGTGCATGTATGGTTGCAATTGAAATAAGAAAAGTCTTTCCTCTGCCAATGGGGGGTTACGCAGGCAAACAATTCTTCCATTGAGTGAGTGACGGCTACTTTCTTCGGGTCACATTGTGGATTTCAATATCTTTAAACCATCTCCTCAATTAGGGAACCATTTACTAAAAGAACCTTTCATATATCGGTCCAGTAGGTTTTTTGGTCTGTAGAGGACGCACATACAAACATTGCCTTTAGAGATTAGCAGTGCCACTGAAATAAGAAACGCTTTGCTGAGCCACCTACCGTCTACATTGAACCAAGCATTCTAGGCAGTGAGTGACGGTTTTTTTTCTATCGGTCGGATAGAGGATGTCAATAGATCTAAACCTTATCTCGACAAAACAGACCATTTTTTTGACACTGTTTCTCTCTTCCCACCATTTTGCATTTATTATTCTTTCGATGAACGATATTGTGATGAGAACAGGAGCGGGTAGAAAACATTAACTTTTATGTTTGAAAAAATATGATGTACCTTGTATGTGTGGATGAATGGAGAAATAATCGAACTAAGATTGTACCTTTCGTTTGGTTCTGTCGTAAGCGTTAATACTCGTATGTAGTTTTGAAAAATATTACGTACAAGAGCATTCAGTTCGATGAACCGTATATTTCTCCAGAAATTAAGTATTTCCGCACAATTTGTGATTAGGATTGTACGGTATGGTAGGCAACCCCATCGATGACTCGACAACATAACTGTTTTTTGTTACAGGTTTATTTGCGCTGTATGTTGGCAATGTGTTGGAAGCATGATGTAACTCTACTAACATTCTGCTTGCCCGCAAATACAAAGTACAGAGAACATAAGGGATGAAATTTGTAATATAACCAGCTTCGCGTGGCATGCATTGAAATTTCATTTTTTTCTGATTTTTGTTTTGTTTTTGTTTTTTTGTTGTTTTTATTTTCGTTGTAAGTGTGTACGCATATACAAAACAGAAACATTAACATGTAAAAAATAACTTAAATCATTTTTCAATTATTTTAAAGAATACGTGTGCGAAGTTCCGTCGAAATTGGGTAAAAACTGTGGGAATGTGTGAAGAACATTGATAAAAATTTAGGGGGTGGGGGGTGGAAAGGGGAAGAGGGGTTGCGTTTTCGCAAATCAAATGTATATTGTATTATTCCGTTTATTTCAAAGTAAACGTGTGATAAATTCCGTCGATATTGGATAAAAGTTGTGAGTGTGTATATAAAAAACATTGGCAAAAGTTATGGGGGTAGAAAAGGGGGTCAGAGATTGGGTTTCTGAAATGTGGACGTATTTTTATATTTATTTTAAGTATACGTGTGTAAAGTACCATCTATAACGGATAAAAATGTGGGTTGGTATAAAATTAATGGTTGTAAAGGGGGAGAGGGGGTGATATTTTGGATTTTTTTTCAGAAACCTTCGCATATGTGCGCGCAATAAGTCACCAAAGTTTCATCGTAATCGGATAAATGGCATAGGAACGCATAGAAGACGAACACACAAACACCCATTATTATATATATAGACTAGCTAGTACCCGCGACTTCGTACGCATGGATTAAGAAATTTTTGCCAGAATTGAATGTAGAAAGTTGTTGGTAACGAAGGATTGGACCCAAACAACACCGAGTTGGCATAATATGACAGGAAAGCTATCACTATATCATTCTACCTTCAAACCAGTCCTCTTGAAGAGAATCAGTTTCCAACATATTTCTGTCACCATTCGATAAGGTCTCAAAACATCATGACTACAACTATTAAACATATCGGAGAAAATGTCCTGTGCCCTTCATACAGATTTTCTTGTCAAATTCCATCAACATCGATATAGCCATTTGTCGTCAAAACGTAACAAAAAGACAGAGACTTACTTTCGTATTTATAGTATTATTACTGCGGTTCACACACACACACACACACACAAACTCTCTCTCTCTGACCGCGAACAACCCCTGAGGAATCATTATAACGTAAAAAAGTGTACACCTACAGCATTGCAAGACTACCTACGATTTGCCTCGCATTGCACCCGTAACTTCGTGATATCTATAGTTTTAACATTCAATCCTAATAACATACGGCCCAGGCGTGACTCTTACTATCAAAAACAATTTTAAAAAATCTTAGCATCCAAGGAGTTTTGAACTGGATACCACGACCCAAACATTTATAAACAAGCGCTTTAACCACTGAGCTGTCTGACCGATGCGCGGAAAAATCATTATACAAACATCCATATCCAACGCGTCTGTCTATCGCCATTCAGTAGTATTTCGAAATTATGAGACAACATGTATTATTTATACAGATAATTTTTCAAACCAAATGTATTTTTCTCCTTGTTTCAAAGGATAAGTGTGCAAAGTTTCATCGAGATAGGATGAAAACTGTGGATTTGTATGAAGAAACAAAACAAACTAACAAACAAACAAACATACATACATTCATCTTTATATATATAGATATTATACTAGAAGACACATGCGAAAATTTCGCGAATAAAATGTTATGAATAGTGAGGTTGAATGCTTTTAATATAATGAAAAGTTTAACCGTACTTTTGTAGCAAATATTTGATTTTTTGGTGTAATAGGTACGCATCAAAATACTTACAACATATTACGAAACAGGAAAATTTAAAACACTCTGTATTTACGACAAAATTGTCACTGACCTTAACAGAATTCAACCAGTTTGAACCAAATGCACACAACATGTCAACATCTCTGTGATATTTGTTGCTGTTCGAATAAAATATATGCATTGGAATTGTATAGCAAAACGAAAGTGTTTCTATAACAGAAACAAAATATCCGAAAAGCTACTCATTGAATAAAAAAAGTTTATTGACATCTCTGTGAAATCTCCTGCTGCAATCTAGTAACTTCGCTCTGAAATTTCTCATACGCGCTACCACTTTAAGCACCAAATTCCGAAAAATTCTTTCATAATTTATGACTTTACCTAACTGGAGACCTTAATCTTTAAAACGATATGATTTTTTCGATTTCGGATAGGTATCGAAGAAGATAAATGGCTTGTAACAATAATAAACATGCTGTAGAAATAATATTGATACTTTTGCCCTTTAAGTGTCGAATTCAAACAAAAAAAAAATCTTTTATAAAATATTATATGACCAAAGCAGCCACCTTGGTCTTTAAAATGATATATCATTTATCGATTTCGGTTAGTTATCGAGCGAGGTAAAAAAAAAAAAAAAAATGCTCTAGAAATGGTGATATTTTTACCCCTTAAGGGTTGAATTTGGAGAAAGTTTTTTCTTAAAATATGATGTAACAAAAGCGGATAACTTAATATTTAAACCGATACCTCATTTATAAATTTCTGTTAGGTATCAAGGGAAATAAATAGCTTGTGACAGAAAAATGCGTCGTAGAAATATTAATACTTTTGCCCTCTAGTAAGAATTTTGAAAAATTTCTTTCATGAAATATTGTGTAATTGAACCTACGACCTTACGAAGAACTCAGTCTTTAAAATGATACCTCGTTTGTCAATTTTGTTAAATTATCAAGGGAGATAAATGACTCGAGACACAAAAATGCATTTTAGAAATACTGATATTTATGCCGTTAAGAGTTTAATTCAGAAAAATTCATTTCTTAAAATGTGATGTTACCACAGCGGAAACCTTAATATTTAGAATGATATAACATTTATCTATTTCGGTTGGATATTAATGGAGATAAATGGCTCGTGACACAAAAATGCGTTGTGGAACCATTTATATATTTCTCATTAAGGTGTAAATTTAAAAAAAAAAACATTCTTAATATATGATGTCACCAAAGCCGAGTGATTACTCTTCATAATCCTACTTCATTTATCAATTTTGTTTAGATATCCAGGCACATAAATGCCTCGAAACACAAAAAACGCATTTTACAAATATTGCTTTTTTTGCCCTTTAAGGGTAGAATTAAGAAAAAATCCTTTCTTAAAATGTAATGTTACCACGGCGGTGACCTTAGTCTTTAATATGATATTTCATTTACCTATATCGGTTAGATATCAAGGGAGATAAATAGCTCGTGACACAAAAATCCGTTGTAGAACCGTTTATATATCCCTTTAAGGGTTGATTTCCAAACAACCTCTTTCTTAAAATATGATTTCATCAAAGCTGAGACATTACTCCTAACAATGTTACTTGATTTATCGATTTTTGGTAGATATCCAGGGAGATAAACGGCTCGAGACACAAAAATGCGTTACAGAAAAATGTATACTTTTCCTTTTTAAGTGTCGAATTCCAAAAACATTCTTTCTTATAATATGATGTCACAAAGCTGAGACACTACTCCTCATTATCCTACTTCATTTATCGTTTTTGCTAGATATCCATGGAGATAAATTGCTCGAGACACAAAAAACGCATTTTAGAAAAATTGACATTTTTGCCCTTTAATGGTCGAATTACGAAAAATTCCTTTCTTAAAATATAATGTTACCACGGCGGAGACCTTATTCTTTAATATGATACCTCATTTATCTACATCGGTTAGAAATGAAGTGAGATAAATTGCTCGTGGCACAAAAACGAATTGTAAAAATGTTGGTACATTTGCCCTTTAAGGGTCGAATTCCGAAATGTTTTTGTCTTAGTATATGACTTCACTAAAGCGGAGATCTTAATCTTTAAAATAATACTTCATTAAATAATTTCAGATAGGTATCAAGGGAGATAAATGACTCGTAACACAAAAAACAGCATTTTAGACATATTGACATTTTTGCCCTTTAAGGGTCGAATTCCGAAAACCTTCTTTCTTAAAACATGATGTGACCAAAGTGGAGACCATAAGCTTTAAAATGATACCTTATTTATTGAATTCGGCTAAGTATGAAGGAAGATACAGGCTTGTGACAAAGAAATACATTATAGAAATAATATATATGATGGTGATAATTGACTTAACTTATATTCATTTAGGGTGAAAGAATCATGTAAGTATACTTAATGATTAACTAATTCGCAAATAGGTTATGCTCACGGGAAGATACAATAGGCCGGGATATGCACCTGGGTGTAGGGGTGCTGGTAATTTTGTAACAGATTTTAGGATCTTTTCCGTAGCGAGCTAGTCGAAAAAAATTACATAAGGGGATACTTCAGCGGTACCAATTTAATTCACTGCATTCCAGCCACCACCGTACGTATTAATCATAAATAATTATAATGCGATCAAACGATTCTAAAGTAAGCCTTTATTCAAACAGTAAATAAGTGAGGTGGAATACATTAAATGCTGTCATCAGTACGATTGCTTACATGGTATTGCAAAGAATATCACTCTCAGCAGCTCCATATGCGGGGCGTGAAGTATCTCAAGATTGGCGCATCTCATTGAACTAAAGCTTTCCTTGGAGTACTCACACATCGGATGGCATAAAGGATTGGAACGTAAGTGTGTGCAGCTCAGAAGGGAGTACGTTGAAAAACGTACTACTATTTTTGATTTTATTTATTTATTTATTTGTTTCTTTATTTATTTTTGACTGAAGAGCATCGTTGTCAGCTCATGAAATTGTAGGCTGACTTTCTTAAATATCGGCAGTGAAGCTTTTATTACTGATTTTAAACTGATATTTTAATTTTGAGTAGGGATTGACAGGTTAGCTCACAGCTAACACCATCTCTAAGACAAATCACAAAATTACTCAGTTTTCACAATTTACATTTTTCACTTCCAGCCATCTCGACTTCTTAAACATACAGTGAAATCATTGTCAGACAATTTCTAAAAATTGATTAATTTCTGTTATCGAATTGAAATGATATGAAAGGCATTGTAATACGCACCAGTATAGGGAATTGATACTTTAAAAAAAAAATCATGTCGTCAAATTTAAACTGTTTGAGAGAGTACAGTCAATTCGGACCGGTTATAGTCCCCTATTCTAGTTTGGGTTACAGTTTTTATCTGAATTTTCTTTATTATAAGTAGTTGCAATAGCAAACAGCTGGTTCCATTCCGTTAATTAATTACCTGATCGTAGTTTAATGATTAGAGTTAGCAGCAGTGTTAAGCAAGGACTATTGGCTTTACGCTGCAGTTCATAGAGATATAGAAATTCCTAATTTTGCTATTGTCTGGAGCTACGAGTCTGTATCAACGCAGAATTGCACAGGAAGTTCATCAAAGTGCTTAATATCTTGTTTCTCCGTTACATACGCTAGCTCAGTCTTTAAGACATTACCTACGATCATTCGATTTATATATCTTTGTACATGTTAGACTCAAAGACAGAAAGCGTTCATCAAGCGAAAAAAAAAAAAAAAAGACTGGTTTCTTGAAAACTGCCACACACGTTATTCGCATTCCGTCCAGTAGGTCGCGTTCTCCATACATGACTACTCACATTTTCTTTTTTTTAATGAGCTTTGTAACGAGAAGGGGAAGAAGAATCACATATTATATTATATTAAATGCAGCCTGGTCCGATTCGTCGTGAGCACAAAGAGTTACATACTGATAAGCCACAATGTGTTGTGGCCGTTTTTAAGAAACCACAACGCGTGGTGTTTGTTTTTTCGCTCAATGAGCGTTTTCGATATTTGAGTAGCTATGTCGATTCCCCGCCTGTGCATGGTTTTTCCTGCTCATGTTAAAATCAGTCTCCTGAAAGCTTTGAAATCGACCAATTCACATGCGGACCTTCAAGACTGCTAAGTAGTTTATCTTTCATGCAAATGAACCCTATCAGGATCATTCAAAGCCTTTGTTCCCATCACGGCTCTTAATTAAAAAATTTCCAATATATCAACGTGGTAGTTAGAACCATGGATTATCATTACTAGAGTAGTGGGAGAACTTAACTGCCGTATCCGACTGTTATGTTTTCTATGATATGCGTGTTTGTGAAATACGCAGATTCGCCTAGGTGACTGTGGAAACACTTCTAATAACAGCAGGAACGCTGAGTCTAGGATTGGAACCTATTCCAGTTGTACTGTTGCGATAGCATCGTAACGCACAGGTCGAAGTAGATTATACTAGAAAGTGTCTGACTCTTGTGTGGTTTTCGATACCCGAGTCGAGATCTCGATTAGTTGCAGGGAGCAGCTGCAACTATTTGAACAGTAGGAAAGAAGATTTGACAACTTTGTTGTTTGAAGACTGTGCGTCTAACTACACCAATTACCACTCAGCATACCACATTCACAAAGCAGATGTAATGAAGGGACGGTGGGAGTTCGCTGCGTCATAGCTGCTGACCTTTGGTGACGAGAGTGCATTCTCACTTGTGGTAGAAATGGCTCATCTTGGTCATTAGGGATTGATTTCATTACTTTTAATTAAATTTTTGGGCGCCTATATAATTAATTATGTTGGTTTTTTTTTTTTTTTTTTTTTTTTTTTTTTTACTGCTTTACACCTCGTCGACAGCTTAGGTCTTTAGAGGCGGGATGGTACTGGGGACAAGGAACGGGAAGGAATTCGGCCATGGCCTTTTTGAAGGAAGCATCCCGGCATTCGCCTGGAGTGATTTGGGGAAACCATGGAAAACCCAAATCTGGATGCCCGGACCCGGATTCGAACCGGCGTCCTCCCGAATGCGAGGCCAGAGTGTTAACCACTCACCCACCTCGCTTGGTATTAATTTTGGATTGCATGAACAGGGTTAATTTTCGTTTTACCTATTTTTAACAGATGCATTATTTAACAAGTTAAAATCTTACAATTTATTACTGCATTTTACATTTTGAACAAGATACAATTACAATTTAATGTATCTGGCACATGTCAATAACGAATAAACAATCTTCTGGAATTTTCGGAATCAATCAATTGTCCCACCGAATAACTTTTGCTAGCTAGAATAGTTTTAATTACATGAGTCCCTATCTCTGCAGATCACTCTGCGGGTCGTTTTCGGGTATGGAATGTAGTGGTAGACTTGAAAAAATGTAGGTTGCGGTTGAGCTCACCAGACGATCCACGTTGTCTTGAGAATCACCATTCGTGATACACTTTATCGTCACTATGTGCCACCTCCACTCGTCAGAGCAGGTCGCTCCGTTCCCTCAAGCTCTCGGGCACAAGATGCTCTTCTTCTTCATCTTTATTTTTTTTTTCACTGCCTCAACGGCGTTATGTAGCCCCGCTACTGTCTGTAGCTTTATCTACTGGATCATATAGGTTGATTTTGAAATCATTAATGTACTCATTAAGGAAAAATCCGGCTTTGGCCATTACATAATGACCTATGAGGGAAACCCTTCCGTCTTCTTATTGCCTTGTAGGGATGAGCGTAGTTAACAACTGCGTGAGCAGTTGTACGACCATCTGTAGATGATTTTCTTGTGGCTGGCATTGACAATGGTGGTTGTGTTGACGCTGACGCTTCTGGTCAGGTGGTTATGATTGGTCAGGTGGCCGTGGGTGGTCTTATCCTTCGTCGATCTTGGTAGCGTCCTGATCTTCTCTGTGCTGGTGTGGGGGCGGCTCCTGTTGACGGGCGCTTGCAGCTTCCTCCTCAGTGAGCAGGCCCCATAGCTGGCCGCGTGGTCCGCGGCGCAGTGAGTGCAAGTTGGTGTCGCGTCACGCGATCTGGTGTACACCAGCACGCTGTGGTTTTCCCCGCAGCGAAAGCACCGAACTTGGTTCCGGTAAACCTTCGATCGATGCCAGAATCCCTGGCACCTGAAGCATTGGTCGACAGCTGACAATGATGATTTCTTCCTGCGGAGATTCTTCTTAGTCTTTCGGCCATTTCGTTTCTTGACTTGGTTATTGGCTGCCTCAACAGCCTCGATTTCCGATGGCGTTGACTGCTTGGGTTCCTGGGGTGGAGGGAGGTTTTCATCTCGGGTGACCTCCGTTCCTTGGTTGGTTGCTTCCTCTGATGCAGCAGGTTCTTTGATGTTATCAGTTGTCGGAAGCCCTGCGCCCCCGTACTGGACGAACTGGAATTGAATACTGTGGTTCCCGAGGAAATCCTTAACCGCCGCTAGCTCTGATGGGCAGATTGCCCGGTGACAACCCTGTCGGCGCTCGCGATGCCTCTTCTTGGTTGTCTGGACCTGGCGTGACGTTGAGGTTCTTGGGGAGGGACGGTGGTCTTGGAGATTCCGGTCCTTTAATGCCGTCGGTAGTTCCGTTTTTTTTCTTGAGGTTAGTGACTCATCTTCATCGCTGGACGAAGATGAAAGTTGGTTTGGTTTGCAATATAGCACTCGATGTAGGTCTTCAAAATAGTTATCCTCTCTGAAGTCCTTGCTGAGGATGACCGGAAGGCTGAAAAACCGTGACCAGTCTTTCTTCTTGTCAGTGATGGGCGGGGCAAGGTGACCGTACTTCTCGTCGCTGAGGATGCACAGGAACTTGTTTCTTGGTATTTCCCATGCATACTCTTTAATCCCGGACTTCACTCGAAGTTTGATTATGCATGGTTGAACCTGGGTGTCGAGGTATTTCTTCCACCAACTGTCCTTTTTCCATGAAGATTTCGCTGTACTTGCCAGATGTACAACGGATGTAGATCAGTGTCTCCGCCTCCTCGCTCTTCTTCCCGGGGTGCAGAACACGTCGTTCCACACTCCCCACTCCTCCTTTTCTCCTCGCCAATCTGTTTGCCGGATTTTCCCTCTAGAACAAGCAAACAAAACCTCCTGTTAGAACCAAAATATAGACATTTTGTGTTCATTGGTCACTCACTCCACTCGCCATTTTCGGAGCCACCCGAATTTGTACGGGCACACACGAACATTTCGCCAAAGATGGCTGTGTCCGACCTGCGTTGTATCCCAACTTTGGGTGGGCATAACTGTTGCTGTCCGCCTTTTCAAGGTTACCGCGTACCTGATCCACTAACGGTGTTCGACCAACATACAGCCCATTAAGAGCAGTTGTTTGTTTGCTTGCGACTGCCTTTGTCACCAACCTTTTCACTTACTCATTTTCTGAATATTTCACGCGGAACACCAAATGTGTCTCGAATCACGTCTGTTATCCACTCAATGAAGCTAAATTATTATATGAAGGTAATAATAGATTGCATGAAATTGCGCCCCTATCAACACGATTAAAATGAAATTGCGGAGAAATTTGAATAGTTAATTCACCTTGGTGGAGGCGTCATTTGATTTAGCCGCGAAAAGAATTTAAGAGAATATTGGTAGCTGAAAAAGAAGTTTAGGAAAAATTTGAAATTCCTATTATCTAAACATTAAAATAAACTCAATAATTCAAAAGTACCATAACTCATAACAATACCACTTTATTACTAAACAGTATTCTAGAAAATTATACAAAAATCAGAGTAAAAAATTAACAAATAGGGACTGTATAATTGAAGATAGATGGATATCATTTATATAGGGGTTGGTAACACATACGTATGTTTTGATAATTTTAAAAATTAAACCGTCGTGAAGCACTGAAAATAAGTTATGCTAGAGAAAAAAATCACACTTCATAGTATCTTGTTAGTAAACTTAATCATTTAGGAATCAAGACATATAATAGGGGGAAAGATATACCAGATGCATATGTTTTTAACAGCAGTTTGGTTTGCACACATACATAGACGGCTCTGTTCTAGTTCATTGGGTCTGAAAACTGACTAAGGCTTTCCAACTTTGTCGTCTCCCCGTCGACCATTTAAAGTTTCTTCCTTATTTCTCGATCTGTTTCTTATCATTATTCTGATTAAAATTACACGAAATTCCAATCACAAGCATGCATCCTACTGTAATCCTCTTCCGCCACGATTGAAGCACCTGCTGGGCGGTGCGGGGACGGGGAGGGAGGAGAGAAGAACTGAGTTCCAAACTATTGGACCCGGCAAACCTAAAACCCGCAATACTACGGCCGGTACGCGGTGGAATGGGATCGTGCCAGATCCCGTCGTGCAGTGTCTAAGCGCAATGAACCACACTGGCGGGTAATTTTTGCTTTGATTATTACGTATTGAATCTTTGTACTTCGAGATTCAGTAGGTTTCGGTTCGGTGTGTTCTGGTATTTTGTGACATACGTTACATACAATGTAGAAGAATCGGAGAGGTCGTGGTTAGCTATTAAGTTGAACAGTATTATTTTTGGGAATAAGTACTAAGTGTTCGTTTCGGATGAGGAAAACGTTCAGACCGTCTAATCTGATGTCAGAAAAGTTACTACATGTACCCAGGGACTAACTTAACTTAGTCCACAACCCGAAGGTTGGTTGGTTCCTCCCGAAGTAGGCATACTAAGCCACTTTGTCAGAGGTAGGACGGCCAGTTCCTTTCCTCTGAGACCTACTGTTTAACGTGGAATCCGAACCACGGAGCGTCCTGGCATATCTCATATGACCAAACACAACTCTCAAAATTCCTCTCGCCTGGCGGGATTCGAACCCGGGACCGGAGTAGCGAAAGTTTTGAAAGCAAGCGCCTTAACCACTGAACTACCAGACCGCTCCACCCATAGACAAACACAGCCAAACAATAAAGCACGGAATTTTTATTATATGTAGAAAAGTAGGTACATTTTTTTTTACATTTTTATTTGACACAACACTAAAAATTAATTTTTGCTAGAATGATTTTATTTAAATTTTCTTAGGCTAAAAGCACGATCTGGTAGCAATTTCCCTACACACACATATTCCACACTTTATTGTAACCTCCTACTTTTGCCCCCTACGAATTTTAATTTTAAATTCTTTCATAACTACTTTTGGTAATTTATTCCAATCTCTGACTTCCTCACCCTCAAATGAAATATTTCCCGCAACTTTATCTACTTTTATTTAAAATTTATAGCTAACAAGTTTTTAAAGTCCAGTGACATCTTCTGAAATGGCTGTGAAACTTCTGGTTACGACAACCATTTGATTACAGTCTGAAATACTGAGCTGTGACTGGAGCTGTCGCGATATCGCAGTACGTCATCAAAGGCTGTGGTTGGTTCAGAAGCTGTCCGGCTACTTGTTGGTGCGTCCCTCCGCTCTACATGCCGCCCATTGAGTCGGTGGCTGTCACTCGCTAATGCATGTTCCATTAATGCCCTGAATGGCGGAAGGTAATGTCGGGACCTGACGCTGTACGCTGTAATTACTGTCCACTTGTCTGACGCGTCAGCGGGTCAGCAGAGTAAGCTGTCCGAAGGCGCAGACTAGCCACAGGATGTAGCCTCTCAGATGCGCTGTGCTGTGGGAAATATTAAGCTCAATGCAACAACCAACATTACTACTTGCTTCTTTGTCAGTGGATGCTACTACAATTTTATTCCATTAATGTAATAAATTAACAAAGAATTTACGCGGAAATAAAGACACAACCATTTAACAGATCATTTCATGGAACAAACTTCAAAATAAGTTTTGTCATCTGTGACATTAGCATTAACTCCTCCAATCATTTTTATTATTATTATTTTTGTGAGTGTTTCATTAGACTTAAGTGTTCTGTATTAAAGTTTGTTACTTATTTTATTTTAATGTAGGGTTTCCTCAGATTTGGATTGTGTGTAGTAATCATGGGTAGCTTAGTGTTTTGTAGTAGTATATATCTTCGACGCTGACGAGACATCTGTTGTTGTTGTTTTTGGCGGAGGTTATTTTATGAAGGCGCACGGTCGAAACTGAGAGTCGGTTTGTGGTGTCGCTAAGAGTCGGGTGTATGCTGCCAGAGCACCCCTATAAAGTACAAAAAATGTTAGAGAAAAATATTAATTAAAAGCTACAATATATCAAGCAGAACAATTCTTTTATTTACGTAGTAAATACATACAGTATTTCAATTTCCGAGCTGACTGCCTATAGGTGTAAAAAGAGGTTAATGTGAGCCGACCTCAAGAATACACGCCGTGAATCGACAACAATTGCCCCTAGCAGCTCGTATATCCCACACCTCGTAACTGAATAATTAAACACAATTATAATATTTTTTTTTTTTATTTTCTCTCAGGACAGCAATTCTAAAGATTATGATAGAACGAAAGCTGAATTTCCTTAAAAAATTAGAATCATTTTTATAAGCTCATCGTTAATTAATTTATTCGATCCGTTATCAGTTAATGATTATTTCCCTTACGCACTTCGTCCTGCAGTATTCAGTAACAATTGGCCTCTGCCACTCGCTTATTAAACAGACGCTACAGAAACATCTAGTATAGCACAAAGAAAGCCGATCGCAGTTTCTCGAATGGCGAAAATGCAGCCAAAAATCAATACCAATCATAATTAATACCAAACCATTCACAATAACGATTAAACACACAGATATGAAAATTAAAGATATTTACAGGTATTTAAACACAAAATTATCTACATAAACCAGTCCAAAACATTGAAGGTTGTCCTCCAAACATCGTGTCTGACATCAACACTTACGACTACAAACATTTAATCAATGTTTCATGTATAATGCCGTCGTTGAACGTATTACATATCATTTACATAGTTTCTCTCCCTAAAGCAAAAACAAAAATATTTAGTCAGCAGTTTAGAAATTATATTGTACATATTAGTAAAATAAAGTCTTTCTTGACTACAAAACATCAACAAACAATTTCAGAATGAAATGATTATAATTTTTAAGTAAATTCACCGTTAATTCAATCATAATCTTTTGAATTGTTTTCCTGACAGAAACTTATATAATTCACTCGTATTTGATTATTCAGTTACGAGGTGTGAAATAAGAATAACGATAATAATTTTTGAAAACTTTTATCCAATGTTTCTCATCTTCCGACTTCACAGTAAAATGAAATACACCTTATTTTACCATCCGGCTCATGGATTATACGTTATTCGAAAACTCCTCAAAAGCCGAGCGTGAGATAGCCGCCCCCGTCAAGCCACCCCTCCACCCCCCAACCCCACCCCCCGTCATCTAACTCGTACAACTTGAATTTTCCAGAATTGCTGCAATTTGTACAAAATCGTTTTACCACACGTTACATATATAAGATTCCGAAATGAACAAAACACTCTGATTATCAGCTGGATGTTTACATATTGTTTATTTCTTATATACTCTACGTGTACTGTGTTTAAAGTTTTTTTAATAGATATCCAGCCTGAAAAGTAACTCTAAATAGTCATAAATTTGATAAATATGGTAGTCAGAATGATGCGTCGTAAGGCAGACTTAATATCATTTTCTCGCTCTCAACATTTTGTAAAAAATATTCCGTCGTCTGATTTAAGTTGACGGTTAGAGAATTTATGAAAGTTGTGGTAGCTTCAGGCTGAGCTATACATAATATTTTCGTTGCTTTAATTTACTTAGGTGCAAATATTCGCAGTGTGTGCATACAGCCAGTATTTTGTGGGAGAGGCAAATGTTAATATAATTCTGTTTACTCTTCCTGTTTGCTTTGCGCACCGTATCAAAAATTAAATTTTTGCCTCCGCCGGGTTACTGCAATTGCAGTGGTAGCCTGGTGGAAGTTATAAAGCGTTTCTCGGTATTTGAACCAAGCCGAGTGCAAAGTGCTGCAGGTGTATGATGCTGATTGGTAATTACCACTGACATAATCAAATATCACATAATGAACACTGGATATTATTATTCAGAAGCACGCGAATAAAATGAAAGCCAGTTATATCACAATAATATTATTATAATGAATTATTTGTCGCAATACGCAATTATTTTAATTGCCAATTAGTGCAGTTTCGCGGAATTAATATTACAAATACATTGGCGTCATATATTCGCGTTTACTGATCCATCTTAAAATCGGATTTTCGTTGTAGAGACTACTCCACTACTCATTTCACAGTTCTAGAATCTGTCAGATGTATATAAAAGGGAAATAATACAGGCCAGTGTGGTGTCCTGTGTTCAGGCGACCCCTCATTGGATTGTGGAGGTTCAACGGGTCCATGTTCGGAGTCCTAGCCCCCTTGTTTCAGTGGTCCAGATTGCGGTTTTTGGAAGGTTTTCTGGAGTCACAAAGGAGAATGTTGGGACAACCCTCCCTCCACCTAATAAACTACGCGTTTTCATTAATACACATTGTAATGACATCATCATCCTCAACAGTGTCCAGCCACTGGCCGGGTCTGCTTCATGCACAAGCCTCTCCATTTCCTTCTTTCTTCCCACCACCTCTCCGTCTCCTCCTTGTTCCAATCCTCTCCTCTCTTCAATACATACTCCTCCACTCCTTTCAGCCATCCATCTCTTGGTCTTCCTCTGGGTCTTCTACCATGCATCTTAATTTCGCGGATTTTTCTTGGGATTCTCTGAACCCCCATTCTCTTTACGCGTCCATAAAATCTCAGTCTGGTCCTCTGCCCTTTCCTGAAGGGGTTCCTCTTTTATGGTACATAGAATCATTTCATTCCTTATACTGTACATTTTAGTAACTCCCATTCTACCTCTTAAAAACTTCAGTTCGCTTGCTTGTACTCTGCTGATGTCCCCCTTCTTTATTGTGCATGTTTCAGCAGCATAAGTCAAGATAGGCATATAGTATGTGTGATAGATTTCTCTCTTGCTTCTCTGTGGCACATCTTTATTACGTATCAGGCTTCTAATGCTCCTTAGAAACGCCTCTGTTTGTCTTCCTCTTTCACTTAACTCACCATCATTTCCTCTACATTCCTCTAATGCACTCCCCAAGTACTTGAACCTGTTTACCTTCTTTAGTTGTTCGCATGCCATCACAATTCCCTGGGTTATCCTATTCTTCTTTCTGGTTGTTACCATGTACTCGCATTTCTTTACATTAAATTTCAGGCCATATTCCTCAACATTGTCTGTTCATACATCCAACTGCCGTTGCACTTCCTCTTCATCACCTCCCCAGATCATCCAATCGTCCGCAAAAGCCATCACCTTCATGTTTTCCTCTCCCGCCCACACTGCCACCTTCTGCATTATATCATCCACGATTACAATAAAGAGTAGTGGTGATAGGGCACTTCCTGGTTTTAGTCCATTCGTTTGTTTCAGTCAATCTGTTCTTCCTTCCCCTATTTTCACATAGCTCGCACTTCCTTGATACAGTTCTGTCACTCTCATGACGGTTTCTTTGCGAAGCTCTCTGTTCTCCAAAGCCTTCCATACCATACTCCTGTGTACACGATCATATGCTTTCTCAATATCGAGAAATACCAACAGTAGATTGTAATGTACCACTTGGTAATTGGAAAGGGTGTGCGTGCTATTTAGCTAGGATCGAACCGTGCGGTAAGATTCCACCAGCTTTGACACCAGCTAGAGTACCGCGACTCCTATCTACATTAATAGGACGAACGATTTATTGCAGGCCATAAAGCTAAAAGCTTCGTCCATTCACAAAAAAATACAAAAAACGGTATTGGATCTACGCTGACAGACGCTTTCCTGGTAAAGTGGAAAGTTGCAAAAGAAAGAACCTATTCTTCATGCGTTTCTCAGAAAAAGGCAGGTTGCGGAACGCCTCTTATGGAAGCCCAGCGAATAGAAGAGTTTGTTAAAAACTTTATAAATTATTAATTGTATGTTTCATGAGGAGCACCAATGGAGAGCTTAGAAGCTTGGCTGAAATTTCCCGCAGGGGCCTGGAAGTTATCGACGAAGGCAAGAAGCGAGGGGAGGACACACTGTTTCTAGTCAGCAAACAACACGCGGCGGTGAACCACCTGCAGGGAGCCAGCTCGTCAGGCAGCCACTTCCGGCCTTGCAACCAGCTGATCTAGGGGGTCTGTTAGACTCCGTGTTCTTCACACGTCATCTGCTATGATACAGAACTCCGGCAAAGTACAGACACTCTACCTTCGTTCCACCCTTGGAAACGACCTGAGATTTTAAGCAGGCTCTGAATTGTTCATTTTGTAACCTCCATAAGTATTCAGTTCTGTCCAGTAAATTAATCAATTTTATATTCAAAGAAAATAATATAGGTGTTGTAAACCCTGCTTTCAAAGACTTCCTTTCCAATATATCAGTATGTCATTTGACTAGATGTGTGTTTTAATAGTAATCTCAAAATTGCAATTGCTTTGGTAAAATTATTATAGAACTGGAACATCGCTTCTCTCGGATAGAGAACACTTCCATTCTTGGCACCTACCCGGGAATAATTCTACTAATTAGATTATTAATTAATGTATCTCGTTAATTCGTCAATTTTAATAATTTTCTCAAAAGCAGACACGACAACATATCGTAGATAACATAACTTACAAGAATCGCAGACAGATAGCCTCAATTAAGGTTTCTCTCTTCCCCCCCCCCCCTTCCCCCACCCACCGATTGCTCCAGGAGCCGACAACCCTTGCGTTTAACTAGCAATGTAACGGAACTCCGCATCCTCAATTGCTGAACTTTCGCGTGAAATCCTACCTCCACTTCAAAATTTTTAATGTGGATATATAGAGGATGTTTTGTTTACATTGCAATGTATAATACACTTTTCTCTTTATACGCGTCGTGGCCCATCTTCTCTAAGCTAACAACGAGGTTGTTTTTTTCTTACGATCTTACAATAAAAGTAACAATGAACTGGACGGTGTTATTACCTAAGCTACGAATTTACAAGTTTGAACTGCGTGTAAAGTAAAGCGGCCTATTCACAGTCCAAATTACGATGCGCTCCCCCATTCACGCTACTAGAAGGGGTCCAACGAAATGTTCCAGGAAATCCTTTTCCACTCATACCTTCTAGCGGCAAACCATGTGTCCTTATCGCACACTCGTAGGAGTTTTCCTCCAATCATATCCATAGCTTGTTGGACAACAAAGACCCATGTTTGCTATCTGAAAGTCCAACAATACGTCCTACATATAGTCCTGTAACCCCATTCACGGTCCATCGAGTGTTCTGTATAGAAAATCAGGTCATCATAGGTCCTACAAGTTGTACTGTGAATGGGCCACTAGAGCGGCGGGATGGGGTATAGCGAGCATGGAAATATGCGACGGCGTGGCCTTGTGCTTGATTTAATCGACCCGCGAGCGCCGCAAAGTTCATTTGACAAAAATTGTGTTTTTTCTTGTGAGATGATGAAAAAAATAAATTAGTATGGCAGTATTATATGGAAATAGACTACACTTATGAAAAGATATGGAATTTGATATAAAAATAAACTTATTTTGATTTTATATTTATTTTTGATAAAATAATAAAATCAAAATAATTCTAAATTTATTTTTCCACATCCGCTTTCACTAAACATCCTGATCCGCGGATGTCGAGCACTTAACATCCGCATCAGCTTCCGCATCCGGAAAGATGACCTCCGTTACAAGCCTAGTTTTAACTGCCCAGTGGAAACAACGGACAATTCCTTAATTACAAGCTATGATCATAATCCATTCGGAAATTGTAATTAAAGGAAATATAATTAACACACAAAGTTACCACGGTAATCACAAAACTGACCCCTTGAACCATTTAATAAATCCCATTACACGAATCAGTATAGTCATAAGATTATATATATATATATTTGCTTATGGCTATAAACCTCGTCAACACCGAGGTCATTAGAGGCGGGAATGGACTGGGAATAAGGAACTGGAAGGCAACAGGTAATGGCATTTTATCCCGGCATTCGCCTGGAGTGATTTGGGGAAACCATGGAAAAGCAAATCTGGATGCCCGGACGGAGATTCGAATTCGTGTCATCCCAAATGTTAGGCGATGATATACAGCGGCTGTGAATATTTCGCAATCATCCTAAGCGATTGTGAATATTTTAGTGTATATGTTAACCACAATAAGTAGCTGATAAAATATCATGATTGGGCGTCACTGTAAGATAGTAGAGGGTGATACGATTGCAGAGAGTATAAAAGTCATATATTGGCAATGAATGATTAAATGGATGTTAGTAAACGAGTAGTACATGGAAGGAAAATGATTATTATAACCACAAGCTAGCACTTGATTTATGTCGTAGGGACTTGGGAATAATCTCTTTTGTAAGTGTGGGAGTGATGGAATGCAATAGGTTGGCAATGGCAATGCTGCACAATTTAACGAAAAGAATGAAAGAATTAGAAATTAATGCTTGTGGTTATACGCCTCGTCGACGTCGAGGTAATTAGAGACAGGCAAGGATTGGGGGGAAGGAATTCGGCCAGGGCATTTTCAAAGAACCATCCCGACATCCACCTCGAGTGATTTGGGGAAACAATGGATAACTCAAATCCGGATGCTCTGACGGGGATTCGTACCCACGTCCTCCCGAATGCGAGGCCAGAGCGGTACCGCTCACCTACCACGGTAAGTATCCAGATTAAAATTCGTAAGGGGCAAAAGTAGATGAGCGGCGAAAATTCACACAAAGAACTGTAAGTATTTCTATGACGATTTAAGATCCTGGTAGGGATACAAAGAATACGTATATTACCTTCTCATGGAAAATCAAACATTTGAATTAGTAATACACGTTCTATTGAAACTAATGAGAACTGCATTGATTTAATATTAGCAAACAATACTCATCCCGTAAATCATATTTCAGTTTATTCGTCAGAACTATGTATTTAGTTTCATGTAGAGTAAGCATTTATGTAGCAAGTATTATATATAAGAAGGTAGCTAATATTTGATGCTATGCACGTTGATGCACACAAGTCTAAAGGGGTGTCTACACGTACCGTCTTGTCTGACGTTTTTCCTTGATCAGGCAAGTCGTCAGGTAAAACGGAGCAAAACCTTCGCGTCCACACACTTACGTTTTTGACTTCCGTCTTTGGCTCAGTTTTAATGAAACCATGGATGAAGAATTACTGTTAGTGATTATTTCATTGTGTCTGGTTAGATTAAAAAGAAAAAAAGTATTTTATCGCTCAAGATGGTCTAGAAGATGGTTATTAAAGAGGAATGTGTACTCTCATGTCAATTTGCTGCCCGAAATACGTCTTGAATCTGAAGATTGGCATAATTATTTGCGAATGGATTCAGACTCTTATTTAAAGTTGCTGTCATTAGTAACACCAAAAATACTCAAGCAAGACACTGCTATGAGAAATAGTATCTCACCTCATGAGAGACTGACCGCTACTCTAAGATTTTTAGCAACAGGTAGAAGCTATAAAGATCTTGAGTTCACTACTATAATGTCGAAACAATCTTTAAGCCGCATTATACCAGAAACTTGTCAAGCTATATATGAAGTGTTGAAGGTAAGTAAATCAACAGAACAAATTATTAAAGAAAATATTTTATATCAAATAGTATGAAGTTACAAAACAATAATTAAGCAAATTACAGTCCTTGGTAGTAGAGCAAATTAAGTTTCATAGCAATTATGAATTGTTCAAATCAAAATTGAAAAAAACTGAGTGATGTTTGAAGTACCAGAATTAACAGGGCATGCTGTTTCCGTATTTGGGTTAATGTTTCTCGATTGTTGGAAGAAATTTTTTTCAGTGGGCCCTGCTGGATGGGTAGGCGGGAAAACATGTGGCATTGTTACAAAATGCTCTCCTGCTGTTGCACCAGCTGATCCCCACATATATGGTAATCTGATGCTTCCATAACTTGTGACTTTGAAGTCTTCATTCAACTCCTCCCTTTCTGCTTCATATAATACATCATTAATGAGCTTTTGGGCAAACATAGTTTGTTTGTCCTAAGTCTTATGCGCAATATACTTTCCAAAGATATCGAAAGCATCTTCTGATTGGAGTGATTTCAATTTTTCCCCAGCTAACAACTGAACCTCAGTGGTTGGATCATGGTTGCCTGGTTGTTTCCTCTTCTTTTTGAAATAAGATGAGCCACCCTTCAAAGAACTTGTAGATCGATCATCCTCTTTCGGTGTTACATCAATAAATTGTTCTGCTTCTCTAATTTTTCTTAATTGTTTTAGTTTCCAACGTCTGAGAAAGATTGGATTGACATTGCTGATGAATTCGAAAGGAAGTGGCAGTTCCCTCATTGCCTCGGTGCTGTAGATGTAAAACATATAAGAATAGTACCACCAGCACAAAGTGGGTCTTACTACTTCAACTATAAAAACACCCATATCATAGTACTCATGGCAATTGCCAATGCTAATTGCGAGTTTATTTACTGTGATGTCGGGACAAATGGAAGAGTTTCTGATGGAGGAGTAATTTCAAACACACAATTTTTTGAAAGACATACAAATGAAAGCCTCAAAATTCCCAAATCGGCAAAAGTTTTTAGCTATGATCAACTTCTACCGTATGTGTTTGTAGGCGATGAGGCCTTTGGAATGCGCACAAGTTCCTAAAACCATAGACCAGAGACAAATTAGATAAAGAAACAAGAATTTTTAATTATTGCTTGTCAATGGCTCGCCGTGTTGTTGAAAACACGTTCGGGATAATGGCGTCCCGATTTAGAGTTCTTCTAACCACCATTAACTTAGATGTTCAAAATATTGACATTGTGGTTATTACTTGCTGCGTGTTACGCAATTTTTTAAGGAGAGTGAGCCTTCAGAATTATACGCCTACTGAGGTGTTTGACCGTAAAAACCTGGAAGATGGATCTGTGCAGTTGGGAGTTAGATGTAACCCAGATAATATGCACAGCCTTCAAATAGGAAGACGTGGACCTGTCCTGGAAGACGCGAAACTCGTAAGAGACACATTCAAGAGATACTTTAATTAATAAAGACGGATCAGTACCATGGCAGGACAATGCCATCGCCCTTTGAGAAGAGACTGATTAAATAAAATCATTTTGAACTGAATAATTATCTGTTTTTGTACTTAGATCAGTTGCTGTATAGACATTAAATAAATCTATTATATTTTTATTTGATTATTTTTTTAAAAAACTTATTTATGTTAATTTCTTACCTCAATTTCTGAATCTTCATCTGTATTGCTGATTGTTTCTCTCGGGGTTTCTTCATCACTTAAGAATGAAAGAAGATCAGATCAAAATACCACAGAGAGGGCTCGTAAATGTCGTCGGCACCCGCACCAGAACGTGCCGACTTCTTAACTTTTTGCAACTCTCGACAAAAAACTGAACGAAAAGAATTGATTTTTTTCGTAACCGTATCCACGATCCACATCCTGTCATTTTTCGATCAATACTGCATATGCCTGATTTTTTTTTTTTTGTCTCGATCACTGTAGTCCTTTGACTTAACTTGCCATAGGCAAGGAAATCTACGATATAATTCAATGAATTCAGTAAAAAAATCATGAAACCAATGTCGTAAATCCGACATCTTCAACTCGTATTAGAAAAAAAAAAAAAAAAAAAAAAAAAAAATCAAAGTAATAGTTACTTTAGTTCCGCACAATCTGAGAGATGATAGAAGACTGAAGAGAAACCGTCAATCGTCAGACAAAACGGAAGCACGTCTACACGTAACAATATGCTTGACGAGTAGACGGAAAATAATGCTCCCACCGATCCGTTTTCTGGAAGTCGTCCGTCTTCATCCAGGTCAGGCAAAACGGTCCGTTTTGCTGTCCACACACAATGTTTTGTCTGATACGTTTTGCCTGTTCAAGTAAAACGTCAGACAAGACGGTACGTGTAGACCCCCCTTAATGGTGGCCAAACATTGATTACCTTAGGGCAAGAAGATGTGTAAAGACGAGGATATAAGCTAAGTTTATTTTAAAAGTGTTGTGAGTTTAATTTCAAGTGGGGCTAGGCGATGGTGTGGTGATTACAACTTTGGGAAGCTCCGCTCGTAGTCTTTGCAGTTGAGATTCCTAATGGTACAAACAGTTTGCGGGGTCGATTACAAGTTGTGCGTGGTGTAAGCGATATTTCGCTAACAATGTGGCGGCGGCCAAGTTGTCGAACACCTGCCCGGGGCGCCTCGCTGTAACAAGTGTTGCGCGGCGCAAGTTGGCCGCCGGCAAGTTGCCGGGTTAATGCACGCACAGTATCCGCCCATTACAGGGGGGCATTCAGCCACGGGGAATTTGTTCGCACAAACCCCAGTCTGTCTGCAAAACCTCATTAATCATGGAACAAAAGTTGTGCAACACTTCCCGCTGCGGTAATACCCAACACACGGTCGACTCAGGAGTACCGAACACTCCGTATCTCCTACTGTTATTATATGATGTATCGTCTAAAGTAATCTGGTGATCATCTGAGATCAAATATACCAAGCGTGGTGGGTGGGTGGTTAGGGTTCTGGCTTCGCATTTGGTAGGACGCCGGTTCGAATCCCCATCCGGGCATGCAGATTTGGATTTTCCATGGCTTCCTCAAATCACTCCAGGCGAATGCTTTTAAAAAGGCAATGGATGAATTCCTTCACATTCCTTGTCCTTAGTCCCATCCTGCCTCTAATGATCTCCACGTCGACGAGGCGTATAGCCATAAGTAAAAAAAGTTTTTGTAACATGATTTTACTATGACAGGATGTCTATGCACAGCCCCTGCAGTTTGTTTTATTGATGTGGCAATTACCAATATTCTTCTTGGTAAAATCAAGTCATCGTATGGATTGATTGACCAACAGGTGATAGAATTTTTTATTCGACGCGTAACGTGCCTTTTGTCGTGGTTGATCCTACCGGGTATAGCTTTACGTGGAGTCCGAACAGTGGAATCGTTGTAGCAAACTTCGCATTATACAGCAAGCTGTGGATGTTGCAAGGAGGCCCGTTACTCGATGCAGGATGGTACGTGCAGATGTGAACGAGTTACGATGTTCATGGTATACTATTTGGCGATTCTCCCTTGTGGTGGTCAGACGTAGTCGACGGGACCTTGACGACGAGTATACCTCACGTTTCTGTGAGGTCCTATATCGAGCCACGGTCTATTCTTTCTGAGCAGCCACGTGGCCCTCAGGGGTCAGCGTCCATACACTCGATTTCAATTGGGATGGCCAGATATTGGTTTGGCGCACCCAGGGTCCCGACCCCCTTCGACTTCCTGTTTTGTATCCCAACTAATGGGTACAAGCTTGTGATTGGGGGACATGGCGTGTGGGCCTGGGAGTGTCCCCCTTGACCCGTAGACTCCACGAACACGCCTGTTAAGTTCGAGCTCGGCTACCCAATCCCGAGTGGAACCGGGTAACGGATGCGGCATCATTCAAATAGATGTGGAGTAATGGTCATGGCGAAAGCCCCCTCGATCGTGACTCATCGAAGTGGAACCTTCTCAACATGACTAAGGGGTTGGCACCACCTGAACGGGTAAACGGCGGGGCAGATCAGTGGCCGTCAGATTTCTGACCGAGACTAATATCCCCGGTGCAGACTCCTCGGCTTTTACCCGGAAAAGCTGGAGGTGATGCCACCCAATCCCAAAGATAGCGGGCAAAGGATGCATACTTTAGCAGTAAAAGTGGAGGAGAGGAATCACGAAAGTGGCCTCTACCGTACTCATTGGGCGGCGAAGGGAACCTTGCCAATATGAGTGTTGCTGCCCTCCATAGCAACAGAAGAAATCGAGGAAGATCTCAGAGCCAAAGGCTTCGACATTCAAGCGGTACATCAATTTAAAAAAGCGAAACAAGGGAGCTCATCCCCCTCCCAATATTCACTGTAACGTTGCCAAGCGGCCAGCATTCAGACAGAATACACAACGAATGAGCTATTCTCTATATGAGGGTCCAAATCGAACGATACCGTTCTCAGAACGGTCCTCTCCAATGCACCAAATGTCAGAGATACAGACACACTTCAAATTATTGCTACCTGCCAAGCCGCTGTGTCAAGTGTGCGAAGTAACACTTGACAAAGGATTGCTGTCTCCCCAAGACGGAAAAAGCAAAGTGCGCCAATTGCCAGGGCGATCATGCAGCATCTTGGCGAGGATGCCCAAAGTACCAGAAACTGCTACGCCCGCCGCGCACAAGTGAGCGGTAAGAAGGAAAATATGAAAGAGACACGAAATAGAAAAATTCTGCCAATGAAACAGAAAACTTAAGAAGAATAAACCAAAGAAAGTTTGAATCAACCAAGAACAGCCTACAGACTCACTCATATGCAAACGCCCTTGTGGGGGAATGAACAATCAAAAAAGAAAGATGGACAAGACTCCAAAAAGAAAAATCAAAAGAAGAAGAAAGATGATTATGATTTTTCTGAAGACGAATCTGATGACAACCTCCAAAAGAAGTCCCAACATAAGAAGAAAGATAAGAATGAATCTTCAGAAGACGAAACCGATGACGTTTCCAGTTTTTTCGGTTCGGAAATGGAATTTTTTTGCAAAATCCTAAAAAGAACAATGGTCAAAATTAAAAAAGCACGAGGCTTACAAAAAATATTAGTCTTGCTTGAAGGTGTGATGGCCCTAGCGAAATAATGGTGCAAACACCTTTTCTGAAAAACATGACAGCAGCTATATGGAATGCAAACAACGTTGAGAACAAGACAAGTGAACTACTGAACTTTCTCAACAGAGAAAAAGTCAACATCATGTTAATAACAGAAACTTTTCTTCAACCAAAAGACACATTCCGTTTAACTGGATACCACGTTTACAGAACGGATAGAGTAGGACAAAGAGGAGGAGGTACAGCTATAGCCATACGCAAAATCTTATCTCACGCTCCAATAACGAAGCCACAACTTATAGACCTAGAGGTCACAGCAGTGTGCATTCACTCAAGAGAAGGACACATAGTATTTGTCAGTGCATATTGTAATGTTCCGGATGAAACTCATATGTGCGTGTTTCTTTTCTCGTCTGGTGAGTATCGGTCCCCGGTCCCAGGGGAGGTTCTGCTAGTGTTTGAGGAACGCCAGCCCTTAAGTGTTGCCATTAGATGTGACGGATGGCAGAAAACAATCCCGTGACAGGGCCACAGCAAAAGAGCAGCCTAGAATGTTTCGGTAAACAAATAAAATAAAAAGTAAATCCGTATCCAAGAACGAAGGGTGAAGGGAACCCTGGGAGTACAGCCAATAGAAAAATGTATTTTTATTATTAAAAAAAGGGTGGTTTTGTTGCATGTCCCAAGCCAACCAGAAAGAAGAGCTTCCATCCAAATACAGACATTGGCAGACGGGGGCGGAAAACGACGCTTCTTCGAGGCAGCGCGAGAAGACAAGGGGACTTGTTGGCTACCGACGGAGAGGTTTAGATCGACCGACCAGCTGACCACGGGAGGGACAGCAGTGAGGCAGCCGGCCGTGATGGAGAGCTGGTCAACCCACCGACTGCACGGTAACCACCATTCAGAAAAAGGAACTTTTGCATCATCGTCGTTTTCACCCTAGTCAGCCCTGAGACAAACTCTCTTGCTCCACCGAGAAAGTTATGTACCCTTGTGTTGCAAAAAGAAAATTAATCTTTGTAAAATCTTGTCAAGTAAATAATTAAAACACATAAGTAAACCGTAAAGTCAGATTGTGAACCTTGTTTTCAATAGATCCGATCCAATCATGCAACGTGTCATTTGACTTTATTAATAATTCTACTGTAGTTGTTCAATAATTCATGTTTAAATACCAATACTTTGAGATCTGGATGTCGCTTCCCTCAGAATAGGGTACACTCCAATCTCTGGCGCTCACCTGATTTTTTTATACTTAATATTATTTGGAAATTATTAACTGGTATTGAACGGCCACAGTAAGGTCGAGAAGTCACTTTCCTAACATAGGGAACACTTCAATATTTAGCCCCAAATAGGAACTTACACGAACGGAACATAGACGATATAATGGCTGCAGGCCACAAGGTCATAATTGGTGAAGACCTAAATGCCAAACACCCCATTTGGAACTCAAGATCAAGTAATAGAAAAGGCTAATGGTTGTTACAAATGTGCGATCTCAGGAATTTAGAAGTTTTAGGACCATCAGAAGCGACTCATATTCCATCCACCCCGAGACATAGACCAGACGTGCTGGACATTATAATCGCCAAAGACATATCCGGACATATAGAATTGTCTACGCTGAATGGCCTTTCATCAGACCACTTTCCTGAACTGCTAACTATCCAAAGATGGCTCTACTCTAACGTAAAATCAAGGAAAATAAGGGAAACAGACTGGAACCACTTCTCCAGACTTATCCACAATAAGATAAGAACCACATAATGTCTCAACCACAGAGCGAATTGAATCAGCTATACAACATTTCGACAAGGTGGTTTTAGATGCAGATAGAAGAGCCTCTACTAAAATCATACTGGATAACCAACAACGAGAAGAGCTTCTAGCCATTTTGGAAGATCTGCGTTACCTGCAAAACAGATACAGAAAACTTTTGCAGCGGTACCGCGATCCAAGGGACAAGAGACAATACCTCCAACTCGCAAGGCTACTAAAAGCTAGGCTGCAAGAAAGAAGAACTGAAATGTTTGAGGACAAAATATCGAACTTATTGTTACAGAACAAAGAGGCATGGCAATTAATTAGAGCCTTAAAAGAAACTCGACAAGCAAACATCGTGATAAATGGTCCGGCTGGGCCTTGCTTGCTACCTGTAGCTAAGGCTGAATTACTAGCCAAAAACTTCACATCTCAGTATACCACAGCGGAGTACCAGCTTACACCAACAGAGATTCGACAAGCTGAAGAAACTGAAAGCCAAGCATTGTAAATCCTCCAACAACCAACTGCAGACCAGCCAGAGCTTACAGCCCCGGTGAAGTACGAAGCATAATAAAGAATCTTGCAACAGATAAAAGTCCAAGACATGACAAAATTAGGAACATACGTCTAAAAAACCTGCCGATAAAGGGATTAGTACTTTTGACGAGAATTTTTACAGCTGTCTCCTAAATTGTTATTATCCCACAGCATGGAAGGTAGCAAAGATTAATGCCTTACCAAAACGTGGAAAAGACCACCACCAAGCAGTAAACTACCGAACAATTAGTCTTCTTTCGTCAACATCTAAGGTACTAGAAATAATCCTGCTAAAGAGGATTAACACCAGTCTCGAAGAAGAAAAGGCGATAAGACCAGAAAAATTCGATTTCAAAACCGCGTAATCGCAACAATTCAAGTGCTCCGTATTACAGAAGATATAACTAAAAATTTTAACTTTAGTAAATCTACAGCAGCAGTGCTTTTAGACATAGAAAAAGCTTATGACAAAGTTTGGCACTCTAAACTTATACAGGAATTACGGACTCAAACGGCTATTAAACACTGCTATATTAAAATCATCGGAAGTTACTTAGCTGACAGAAAATTCTACGTAGAAGTTGATGGACACAGGTCATTAATTTTTTCCGATTCCAGCTGGAATTCCACAAGGATCAGTGATGGCATCGCCACTTTTCAAAATTTATATAAATAAAATCCCGACCCCGCCTTGTGTGAACCTGGCACAGTTTGCCGATGACACTACAGAGCACACGACAGGAAGAAGACATGATATTAACGTTACTCACCTGCCAAATGTACAGGAATCTATTTAACAAAAAAAGGCCAGAACCAAATGAAAATTTAAAAATTATGAACCAAAATATTCCCTGGGTTAAAAAACATCGGTACCTGGGTATATTACTGGATAACAAATTATTATTCAGACAACATATCATGGATAGGAAAACCAAAGGCCTAGCAATAACTTCCAACCTTTCACCAGTATTAAGAAGCAGCAACCTACAGTTAAATACCAAGATAAGAATATACAAATCAGTTACTCTCCCATTTTTATTATATGGATGTCAGATAAGGGGGCTGGCAAGCCAAATCAATCTACAAAAAATCCAGTTACTCCAGAATAGATGTCTAAGAATGATCCTTAACGCACCTAGATATACATCAATCGAAACTCTACATAACGAGACAAACATTCCTCTAATAAATAACGAAATATTTAATTTAACAAAAAAATTCCACAAGAAATTGAATGACGCCAGAGACGAAAGAACCGAGTCGATTGGAACGGTAATGCCGAGGCAATGGCATAAGTATAAAGCTCCCCTAAGTATTCTACACCAGCCAACATAGAGCAGTACAGTACGTGAACTCCGCAGGGGTTTTTCACCATTAAGACCATCCTAGATGGTCATAGCCCTGGTTTTCCCCCTGAATGTGAAATAAAAAGTGTCCCAAAAATCAACACCCTATCCTGACACCTATAAGTTATACTACCAAAGGTAGTGGGACTACAATAACAGTCGTAGGGGCAGCCAAAAAAAAAAAGGGTCCTCAAAATACGTGAGGACTGGTAGTGCATGGGCCTGCTCGGGGTGGGGCAGCGCCACCCTGTGAGCGCCGTGGTGACGTATGAGTTCTGCCGCGAGATCGTGTATTACGATGGTACTCTGTGGAGCTTGGACGAGTATGTGGGAACCCATACTCATAGAGGATGCACGTGTCGGGTAGGTGTGGGCGAAAGCGCATTCGGAGCACGTCCCTGTTCAAGAGGTTGCACTAGTGGCTGAATGAACATCGGGGCGTACCTGTGCCGCGCTTGGCCACCGCAGTTGTGGTGGCTGGGTGGGGGGCGGGTTACACAGAGAGGTTTTCAGCTATACGGCCAGATTTCGGAAGGGTCTTCGGCCTGTTTCGTGGTGGGCGCCCTTAATGGGTGGCGAAACGCGCCTTACCACACCATCGCTGCTGTAATTGCAGGTAGTTCGGAAGAGTCCATTTCTGCTGCGCAGTGGAGATTTTATAACCACTTAACCCGACCTTCACCTCTGGCACAGCTTACTGTCTATTGCGGAGTATTCTAGCACGCTTCCATGGTTCGGGTTCCGCGTAATGTTGTAGGTCACCTTTACCCGTATCATTAACCGTTTAGGTTAGTTAGGCAGGACAAGAGGCGCATTACGCGGAAAATTAAGAGGTCTTTCACCCGGCTGCCAACCGGGTCATACGATGATTTGATTTGATCACAAAGAATATTGGGAATTGCTAAATAAATACGACAACCCATTGTCAGGGGCGTAAATGAATATTAAATAAATTATTAATTCAACTGAAATATGGCATAAGGCGTTGGCTGATGAGGTCGCAAGATTGCTGATCGCTGGCCAAGCGGGAGCGACGCACACAAGCAACGCTGCAGGACGATGGGGACAGCGAGGTTTCTTAATAGCTAATCGCTAGTTACCAGGCACTTGAACTTGAGATTCGGGACTGACACGAACGCCTCGGGCACGACCACCGACCCCGCGCTACGCCGCCATCTTCGCCGATACTTCCGTCAGATACAGGAGTAGTACCTCCCGCAGTATGGACTGTACCTTTCGGGCGTAACTTGTACTCTGGTCTACTACAAATAAACTCGCTGTTCATCACAGTCTCGACTTATTTCGTAGTAGAGCTAGAACCCTCTCCACCGTTCAGACGGCTGGTGTCAGACCTGTTTATTCAGGAGAGTGGCTTGTGCAAGTAAGTCCATTCATATACCAATCGCCTTCCTGACTACTCTCAGGACCTGCACGCACACTGCAGAACCGTCCCGTACACCACAAAGCCTGGACGTAGACAACCTGTGACAGTGAAATCAGTTACAAAAACTTAGAACGAACCATTAATCCGATCCGGTGTAAACCCAAATCGAACAATGAAACGAAGAAGACAAAGTATTAAACTTCTTAGGCACCGGTACCTCAAATACGTAATGAATAATGAACCTGGGCTAGAATTTGGTTGTCAAGTGAATGCTAACCACGCAAGGACAGGCGTCATCGACAACATCTATTTACGATAAAGGAAAAAATCTAAACCAATTCAATAAATTACGTTGTATGTATAGTCTATCCCATCATCTGTTAGTGCCTTGCAGAGTGCTCGCTTTCGAGACTCTGCACGCAGCGCGGGTGAGGCGCCATTAATCAGGTATGACGCTGCGTGCTGGTCGATCCGCGAGAGATGTGCCGGAAAATTTGGGCGTCCCAGGCCTGATGGAGTGTCGCGGCGCTGTTTTATTTATGAGCCGAGCCAGCTGCGAGGGCCCGCACTGCAGCCGGCGCGGCGCGGCGTCCCATTAACGCGATCGCCGCAACTCTCTGCTCGTATCCCTGAACGCAACTGCAGTACTTCACAAACAGACTCCGAGTATGGTGGCTGAGCGGTTAACGCTCTGGCCTCGCATTCGCGACGACGCCGGTTCCAATCCCCATCCGGGCATCCAGATTCGCGTTTAACATGGTTTGCCGAAATCGTCCCTCAAAAAGGCTATGGCCGAATTCTTTTCCGTTCTTTGTCCCCAGTCCTTTGCCGCCTCTAATGACCTCGACGTTCATGAATCATAAGTTCACCCCCCCCCCCCTCAAAAAAAAGGTTGGTCCGATACCTCGAAAACTAAGTCAAATAATAAAAATATATATATTATTTTCTTTAGATTTATTTCCACAAGAATCCATCATCAAATTACAGCGCCACGGTTATGATAATGCTGCCCAAAGTTTTCAGTTTCATTTTACAACTTTCGTTTCTCTGATGTATCTAGAAAATCAACCCCACTATCAGGAGGTGATATGATTGACTTTAAAACGTGTGTGCAGAGAGATTTATGCGCAGTGGTGATCGGGGGGTCCCGTACACTAGCATATCTGTGTGTGATCGAGATATTACAGAAACCACAGCTACACAGAATGAAAGAGTCAGCTTATTAGGTACCCAGATATAGAGACTATATGTTGATTATCATCATAGGGTGGGGACAGAGTTGACTGTTGAAGACTTGAAGTGTAAATATCTTGGCGTAACATCTGGTGGTGAACTCAACTAGACGATACAAATTAGACGGGTGGTAGGAAAAGGTTATAAAATCCTAAAGGGTGCTGAGGGGTGTAGCAGAGAAGTGAAGAAGTTGGATTATAAACTTTGGATAGACAATTGATCGAATGTTGTGGTGTAGTTTGGAACCAACATCTTGAGTATCAAATACAGGAGTTGGAGGGTATGTAAGGAAGGACTGCTAGATTTGTTTCGGTAAATTATCGGAGAACACAGTCAGTAACCGATATGATAAAAGTATTAATGGAAAGATAGGAGGAGGGTGAAGAGACAGCTAGAAGTATACACGGCATATATTGGTAATGAAGCATGGAAAGATACTGGTGTAAGAATTAAAGAGAGGTATATTGAAGGGAAACGATGGCCATGGGAAAAAATCTGGCTGTCGATTTCATGTATAAGGGAGTATGAAACTTTTATTTTGTGCGTAAGGGTGTCAGAGATTGGAATAAAGAAGAGTGCAATGGTTTCGATCTCATCAAACTAACATGTGGCGTGTGGTTGTTCACACATATATCCTGATGAAGAAGAGTTTATTTGCAGCGACCAGTTCTAAATCGAAGTCACCTTAACGTACCCATTACAATCTAAGTCCTCAATTATCTGATTCATTGATTCTAATATTTATGTTCTACTGCTGTTCTTAAGATTATTTCTTCCCCCTTTGACAAATTCAGTAACCCAATATGTCTTAAGTTTTGGCCCACCATCGTGCATCCTGTTTCTGTGAGACTAATCAACAAACTTCTTTTGACACTAATCACTTCCAAAACTTTTTAAATTTATCTGCCACTCAATATTTATCTGTAGCACCATATCTCACATCCTTCAGGACCAAGCTTCAAATTTGTTGAGGCCACATACTGCTTTAAGAGGTTCTTTCTGACTAACGGGCCAATGACTGAAAAAAATAGATTTCTCTTGTCGAAGAAGGCTTTTTTTTGTATAGTTGTGCAGTATAGTTATTATGCACAACTATACTATTCTATCCCAAGTCACTAGGATCTCCACCCAGTCAAAATGTACAATATGAGATATAGGATGCAGCTCGAAAAGAGCTGTTTTTACATCAAATTTGATGTACTGCATATAGAGTGAGTAGTACCTGGATACTTTTGTTTGAAATATCAACGGAATTTATCAGCAAAGATCAATATTAGGAATGTATTAAGACCAATGTTATTAGTATATTCATATACTTGTCAATGCCCTTCGTAACATCCTGCAAGTGTATAGTTATTACGTAACACACTAATACATTCGTTGGTATATTCATTTCTTCGAAAAACTCTGTTATTGGGAATCCTGAATTCTATGATTATATTTTGATTTTGATTTTGAATGATTTAGTTATTTATTGCCGTAAGTGAATACGCACTCTACATTCCTGAGGGTGTAACGCTGTTCACAGAAACGACTTGCAGCTAATCTCGGTCCATCTGTTATGTGAGCAGACAGTTTCGTGTCAGCCTCCGTATTTACGAGTTCGACAATCAGTTTCGACATCTCGCAGGATCTCAGGTGCGTGTCGCGCAGCCATTCGCGTCAAATGATACAGTACGCATGAGGGTCTTGGATAACGAAATTAATCAGAATGTTGTCAGGTTGATGGATCAATGCACACACGTGGCAAAGTCAGCCAGAGTTAGTCAAGGGTTCTTCAAGTTGGCATCATTCTACTTCATTCTGTTTACGCAGGTGTCATGTCTATAGCACATGTTATAAAGCAATAAAATTTGACGCAAGGCATTATCGTATTATAAAAATATTAACAAATGCTTGCAATAAAACGTATCTTCCACGATTTTTCCATATAACTTTGTTATTTGATTTATTGTAATTATGATGGTGCACATGTCTCTGTAGCCATTTTCCTAAACACTTCCATAATATTAAAATGCATTAATTGCAATAACCTCACCTAATTACTTTTCTCTCTACAGAATTTTAATTTTAAAATTCTGTCAATATATCTGATTAGTTGTGCATGTAGTATAGCATGTAACGTTTCCTTCATTAAATTTGGTTTTTAGTCTTTAAACCCCCATATAGCTGTATTGAATAGGAAAAGGATAACGAGTAAATCACTTTCAATACTATAGTAGAAAACAACTTTCTGAGAATTCTTTGGTTCTCCAAACTTCGATTTCAGACCACACAGCTACCATCTTTGATGATTGGAAGTGAAATTATATTCGCTGTTAATAGTAAATAATAATGCATATCTGATGTGTTTGAACATGAAAGTGTCTTTTTAAAGCCTTTAGTGTGGCTTTTTCAAGTATTTTTTATAATTTATTGTAGAACGATTATGCCTTTTCCATATTTTCTGGAAAAAATATTTGTTTCTATTGCTGCACGAATGGCTGTGGCTATTTTGGTGAAACTTGGTACACATGTTCCTGGTAGGGTCGCTAAAAATATTGGAGGAATAACTCAACCACAATCCTATCTTTTTTCTGCTACATGGGTGGAAAGTCGTTTAAATACGTATAAAAATGGAGCAATTGGCATGAAATTTGATTCACAAGTACAGAAAACTGACCTCTGTTATGAACTCCAATGTTTACTTTGTGGGCAAAAAACCTAGATCATACCGGACAACGCAGGGAACTATGCTAGTAATAAACAAATTCCGTTGATTCCTGTGACATTATAAAATTGGGTGAGAGTCTTCCTCGAATAAAGGCTTGACTTCAGTATACATCAGATCAGGACCGGTTTAAGGCTACCGCAAGAACCGCAGTCACGGGGGGCCCCAAGCTTGAGGGGGCCCCGCCACGATTCCCTTCAAAATTTGTCCTTACTTAACGAACAATTTTCCTGCTAAAATAAATAATTTTATAGATTTAGAATGTTAACAAGCTGCGTTCACAATAGACGTTTGCGAGGCGTGGAGTTCCACGAGAAGTCCTTCATCAGATTCAGTTTTGTGAAAGTCGTATCTGATGTGATTACAATAGGCATATATATTTAAAGCGTGTTGCTCTGAAACTGTTTCAGCAATTTATGTAAATTCGTTCGAATGAACACATTCATCTTTTCACGTTTCATATAAAAAGTTATTGAATTAAAATGTGTATGCCTGCTCACGTGTCTCCAGCCCCAAAAACCTATATGGTATGTACTAGCAAAGAAAGGCAAGAAAAGAAATGTTTTATACAAAAAGTGTATTATAAATTTAATCGCTATAAAATTGAATACAAAAACAATTTCATTTGGCACAGTGGGCAGCAGGGCTTAGCCAGAAATGAAAGTGACAGTAGTTGGGAGATCCATATGAGATGCATTGATAAAATACCAAAGACTCGGCGAAGTTGGTCCCGTTCAGCTAATACTCAATAAACTGCTGACTCGTTTGTATACAGATTTAGAGAAACCTCAGTCCGTCTCTTTAGTCGTTGTTTGAGCTCTACACACATTTTGTATATATATATATATTGTGTATCTATAAAGTCACGAAAATTATCAAAAGTGAAGGCAAAAGAAGTAGGGGGGCCCCGAAATCAAATTTCGCAGGGGGCCCCGAAATTCCTTAAGCCGGCCCTGAATCAGATGGTTCTGTTTCACTCTGTAACTAACAATCCATCAGCCTGGAAACTCGTGTGCCATTTCCATTTTCTACTGCGTTATGTTCAATCGCACATCATGCGTATCCAATGTTATTTATACGTTCGTAACTGTAAACGTTTAGATACAGGAAAGAACGAAAATATTAGTTGTCTATGACACCCTAATGATATTTTAAGTCATAAATGTATGCAACGATCACGTGGTATCTTGTTACTTAAATATGTGTCATTACTATACCAAACCACTGCGTCACATTTATTACGATTTTCATTTTTACTCTTTTTTTTGTTTAAGATTTAATGAAAAAAGACGTTTTGCATTAAGATTTTTAAATTTTAAAGTTATGAAAAAAAAACCTGAACTAATATTGTAACTTTTTGTCACACAAGCAAACAATCAGTTCAGACAAATACTCTGCAATAGATGCAACGGAAGGATTTTTCATAGCGAAAACAAAGTTTCGATTAGTATTCTTTCGTAAGTGAATGTAAATAATGATTTTTTCTGTCAAGTCCAGTGAAATGAACCCACCTGACACAAATAACACCAAAAAAATTACATCATGTTTTCTGATTATGATCAATGATGACTATACCACTGTAGACAAACTTTTAAAACTGAAACCTCTTTTTCCAAATTTTGGTTTCAGAAAACGCCAATTAACCCACTGTCAACATTAAAGAATATTCGTGATCCCTCTTAGACGACTTAATTACCCTCTTCTGAGCTGCCAGACAGCTTTCGCCTTTGATATGTGAGGTCCTGGTTTCGAATCCCGTAGCGACCAGGTATTTTATGCTTCGTTCGTATGAGGTTAGTCCGGTTGCTCTGTGGCTCGGATTCCGCGTTAAGATGAAGGTCCCCGAGGAAGGGAAATGAGTGATGTACCTCTAACACATTAGCTCGATAAGACTCTTTCGGGAGGACCCAATCAACCATTGGGTAGTGGACTAAGACAAGATTTGTAACTAGCTCTAACAAAAGCATCATTTCTTTTTTCTGGTAATTCAATTTCATAGCAACGGAGAAATGTCCTGAAATAAAATTAAAAGCATTGGTGCTACATGGCGTTTGCTAGTTTGCTGGTTGAACAGGTGGGCATTTACTTTAAAGTGAATAGGAAGCATTAAGCAAGAGGTTATTTAATTTAATATAAATGTTGCTTTCATTAATGTAATTAAATTGATTTTATATATCTTTAATTCACTGTTGGGACACGTGAAGTTTACGTCATTCAGTAGTTGTACACATAAGGAGATACGTGATATACTGATTACAATCTTATAAGTTTTCAAACACAAATACCAAATTAACAATGTGACCCCAGAACTGGAATAATGAAAATCACAGTCTGAAATGTTGGCCGTCAGCGAATCTTAATTCACAACTTGTAGCATGCTGATAGTGCAAAATGAAATCTCTACTCGGAGCTGTTATCGTGTCAGTGAAAAATGTTCAAAGTTGTCCATTGATAAAACAGTAACAAAATTTACCCGTTCTGTTCATCACTCACTGATTCTATGCGCATCCTGGTGGCTGTACGGATAACTTATACTACACCCAAAAACTCTACTCCCTTCAGAAACTCGAACAATGTTCTGATCAGCCATTTTCGTTGGTACGAGCTCTAACCGATATTCGTAGACTTGAGAAGTCTGCAGCTCATGTCCCACGTTAGTTACAGAAGAAATAATCTAGCCCACTGCCCTTAGTCTCCTATTAGGATGAAGACGAAGCCTTGCACCCTCTCCAGCCCTGAGACGAAACCGTCGACTGCAGGATGAGAAATCAAATCGTTTCCACTACCAGATCGAAGATGAAGAGTTGGTAGCAGCAGAACGATGGCCTCTCCTCCTCGTCAGCTTTCTCGCTGGATATTCTGGACAACCTAATCTAAGGCTCATCCCCTTTCGCCGAGTGTGGTGGGTGGTCGCATTCTAAAGAAAGCGGGTTCGAATCGCCGTGCGGCCCATCTAAATTTGGATTTTCCGTATCACTCCACGCTAATATCGGGATGATTGCTTCAAAAAGGCCAAGGCCGACTTCTTTCGCGTTCCTTGCCCTTTCACACCTCTGATGACTTCGACATCGAAGAGGCGTAAAACATTTTACGATTGTGCGACATGTGCGCAGCACACTCAGCCAGTTCACTGGCTCTCCCATTCATGGCGTTCTATTTGAACGTCACATTGTTTAGCGAATGTCTGATTCAACTAATAGCGTCAGACGTGTCACGTCTAGGTATGACGCTACAGTTGCTACGTCAAGACGAGGTGTCTGGGTGCATGGCCTGTTATGTTCATCGCTTATCTGATCATGAGAAGGATGCAGATCGCTTACGTGAAACCAACCATTATATCGAGATAGACCTGTCTGCTGGGTCAGTTAGTTAATGCGTGCGCCGGGGAGATGAAAGGATCCCGCTTCGTGTACCGGTCTCTGCTTGAATTTTTACGAACCTTAACACTGACCTTCACTTCTGACAAAGTTTTGCTTTGTTCATGTGAAGTAAACTAGGACGCTCCGTGGTTTGGATTCCACGTAAAGCTGTAGGTCACTTTTACCCGGTAGAATTACTGGGTTAGGGTAGCGATGACAGAGGCGCATGCCACGCGGCAGCTGAACATTCATTCGGGATCTACTGGCCAAGAGTGCCATGCGCGTTTATATTTATACGTCGCATGGTTTTCTACTGAATAAATATGAATCGCGCACGGCCGGCCGCCGGCGACTAGCCGCTTAGTGGAAATAGAGCCTTAGGATACAAAACCTGGACAGAATTGTCAACAACTTGTCGTATTTATTTGTATCGCTGAAATGTTTAGGTGGCTGTATGAATATGAAAATATATGTATAACTACCGTGTGATTTCGCGTGATTATTACAATAACATTTTTTTTTATATTCTTTGAGGTGGATTTATTACCCTATAACAGGTGTCGACAAACCGCAGCTACTGAGCCGCATGCGGCTCTCTGAGGATTTTAGTAGCGCTCCTAAATAATATTTTTAAATACATCTTTACCGACAACAACAGCAGTAGTAGCAGTACTACTATCATTAGCGAGATCTAAAGACCTGGTAGGCTCATTATAAACAAGTTCTTTTGTCAACCTTTGCCGATAATAACAACATATTAAATAAAATACCACAGTAGTTTTAAGCTAACTGCTAACCTGTGATCACGACTATTATCGTGCAGTGTCTTGTTTTTTAATTGTTGAGATTTTGAAACATTTGTACCTCAGGAATTGTATCATCTTTATATTCATTTTGTGAACTATTTGACATTTTTCTTATTTATCCTTAAAAATATATTTTTACATTTACTTTTAAAATAGCATTAAATGGCTGCTAAGAATAACCCATGAGAACTCGGATTCCTGTTTGAAATTAAAAGCAAGAAGCTACGCACCTAATTTTCTAAAACTTTTTAAGGAAATACAAACAAATTTTTCTCATTATTAAAATTCTTATCCCTTACATGTGAATTCTTTATGAATATATTATTTACATAAATGTATGTAAAATTGATTATTCAATAAAGGATATCACAAACTATTTATTGAAATTAATCAGGCATATGGCACTTTTGCCGACGGCTTAAAAGGGGAAATTGGCTCTTTAAGTTTTAAAGTTTGCCTACCAATGCACTATAAGATTGAAGGAGATGCTTCAAAATACATATATTTCAAACGTAAAATTGTTTCTCGTTCGTACGAAATCAGTGCAATTGCCTTTCAGTGAATTCGCTAAAAGGCGTAATGCCTGTGTTGTCATTTCCGAAAGGTATTACCTACGAGTAGAAAAGTTATGAGAAGTCAGAATATGTTCTGGCGTTAAGTCCCTTCCATAACCAACTGAATAATACAGATACTCCATCTTCCCACGTTCGCGGAGGAACTTCATAGAGCGGACACCGGATATTATTCCTCGGCCTTAGTTGTCTTCGTCCCGAGAGACTTTAAAGATAAGTTTTCGTTGCTGGAAAGTTCAGGAACTTCGCGACAGAGATGAATGCAGGTAAGGTGGCTTGGTGCGTATTAAATTATACAGGCGATTTATGGAGAAGAATTTAAGGAACTTGAAGCCACAAACTGCCCACAATGAAGGCGGTGTGTGTGCAAGTTAATTTATTTAACACGTTTCGTATTGTGTGCCCAGAGCAGCTCTCCACGGCAAGTTGGTGACGGGCCTGAGAGGAAGAGCGACGCAAAGTACCTTAAATGCGTATTAAAGCTTGTTGGCTTTCCATACATTTTAAACAGCTTAGACCGTGTCCCCATTAAAGTGAACGAATATTGAAGCAGCCAGCTCCTCCCTGGTTAAGCGCCCTCCAAGCGACGGGCTGTCAACTGTTAACAATGGCTCGTCGGTAAGTGAAAGTTTTATTCCGTTCACGGACGACTTTAATCTCATTTCTAATTTCTAATTTTAACTTTATAAACCAGAGTTGCAGTCTGCCAGTTTCCTCTGCAGTCATTCATTACCTATGAGTATTGCATGCAATATTTGCCTCCAGATGAAATTACGTCGTTTCCAACTAGCGGTTGCTATTTTATTCGTATCCATTAATCATTAGTAATCACAACTGAGAACGTATAGTTCTCATCAGTAACTATGCACTGTATGGATATTCCATACTAGTGCAAGCTCGTGACGGTGTTTTGGGGTATTCATGGATCTAGCATAGTCCCGGTTTATAGGGGCAAAGGTCAAACTATTGACGTGGTCTGATTAAAATGCGAAGTTGACCTGTTTATCACCATAAAATAAAAATTATAAAAATAACGTCATGGCTCAGCACCAGTGAACACGCACCCAGCGTCAAAAGCAAAGAAAACGCAGTATAAAAATCACCCACGTTTTTACTTTGAATCTGAATTAAATTAAATTGCAAAGCATCGCACGCTCCACTGGAAATTTTTCTAATAATCTAAATACACGTTTCTTAGTATTTTATTGTTACCTCATATACCTTCACCGTTAAATTCCTCCCCCATCTACTTTTGCGATTTACGAATTTTAATTTTAAATTCTGTCAACGTCTTTGGTAAATTGTGCATCACCTCCCTTGGTACCTTATTCCAGACCCTAACACTCTTACCCACAAAACAATATTTTCGCACTCCTTGATGCTTAAAATCGAGTGCCAGCTTGTGCTCATGGGCATCTTTTCCCTTCCATGCAGTACTCCTAATTCTTTGACCAATATCCTTCCAAGTTCCATCACCAACATACGCCTTGTACACTCCAACCACTCTCTTCACCCTAATAGTTTTCCTATGACTCCCAATACAGCTCCTTTATCATATAAGTTGCTGAGTGGGTCCTCTGGTAATTTCCACAAACAAAACTACCTTCTTTCTTTTACACATCCTCCAACTGTTGTATTTGATAACCAAAATGTGGGTCCCAAACTACACCACCACGTTCAAGCAATAGTCTGACCAATGTTTTGTAATCCAATGCCTTTTAATAGTCTCAAGCCTGGTGTACGATGTAAATGTCTACATACCTAAATATGGTTTAGTAGCGTGACAGTAGTGGCCGAAAAATGGCACCGACGTGACGGTAAAGACATCATTACACTGTTTCGTACAATTTTATTACACGATTTTCAGTCTTAAATTTGTACCATATGTTTCAACTTAATTTGTCTATTTAATTTAAAAAGATATGCTGTCAAAATCATACTTTATGAATGTATTCTTTCAATTTATTTCATCTCAGTGCTTAGCTATTAAATTGTGCACATAGCTTTTAGTAACGTTTTTAGTCACTGCTAATTTGCGAGCAAAGGTCGTCATGTTACATCGCTGTTCTCCAGCCAATAGCTATCGAGATGAGTGAGTGAGGTTACGAAATTATAGTATAGCTTTTACTTATTTTTCAGATTATCAAAATTTAAATAGCTGGAACAGAAATTTTTTCCTGATTTCGAGTCAAAGACTCTGGATTTTTTCAGCTACTTTGTTACTTTATTGTCGGCTAATTTAGAGAGCTACAAGCAAGTTAAGATGACAATTGTAAGTTCAGAAATCCTTGATGTTTATTTTTTTAATAATGATTAACTACAAAACAAGCTTCTACCTGTCTAGAATTTGCTGATGGTTAAAATTATAGAAAACTGGTTATTGGAAAACGATGACTAAACTGCTACTTTTCCCAGTTTTGAACCAGCATTCTATTTTT
>JARYHS010008075.1:151835838-152016308 GCA_031002005.1 Vandiemenella viatica
TCAAGTCTTTTCTTACCAGCGTGCATGTAGAAGACAAAATTTCACCATCATTGTCCACAAGGAGTTTGAAATATTATATACACTGTGAATGATAGATTTACTCTGCCGGCGAAACTCTGTTGTCTTCTTCAGCCGCGGTGGTTCTGCTGTCGATGACGTGCGTCTTGTTGGAGTCGTTAGTCCGGAAACACCTGGAGTAGGAGAATAAGTCTCTTCCTGAGTATCCATTTTTAGTAGCACGATTCTCTTGCTAAATTACCGTTATTACAATTTACTGCACTTTTTGTTCGGTAAAATTAGGACACTAAATTACTGTAATTAATAAATAACTAAAACGAATTATTTAAATCGCAAAACGCTAAAATCAAAATATTCTCTCTCGAGCAAGCTCACCCTCACACTGACACACTTCTAACTCCGATTCACAGGTTCACTACATTTTTTGTGTGTTGAAAGGGAGGTGGAAGGTTTGGGGTGGGCTGCCGCTTGGACTAGGCAACACAGGCCGCACAGCGTTGCAATTTTCAGGGTGATAGAAAGAGAGCGCATCGCGAGTTTGTCCCCAAGTACGGCAACAGCGCGTTTAACACTGACCCGCCAATTCTTCTGTCCACAGCTATAGTAGTCAGCCATTAAGAAATAGTTTTTCATTTATAATCTTATCTTTAAACAGAACTGTAATCGAATCGTACCGTAAATGACATTAAACTCTTCAGAACATAGATTTCAAATCGGAACTGTACTGAAAAATTGCGTTCCAGCTCCGCGTTGCAGGTCCGGCCGTGGTTCAACCTCCGGCCACGCGAGAACTGTGGCGCTGTTACAGGTCCGGCTGGAAGCAGATCCTACAAGCGCTCGGATGTACATCCATCCCTAGCGCAAGTGATACGGGTCCGCGGAACTGCATCCATCCGGACCTACCCATCTCTAACCCACAGTGGGTAAGTTTCGACATTCGCTCGGTCTACACGCGACAACAAGGCTAACATACAAAACAAGCACATGTTGTTTGCTCATGGCGTAGTGGGGCTATAAAATTTAGAATTTAATCCATCTCCTACGATCAGACCAATCTTATATTTCTATAAAAATAGATGTGTGTTTCGCTATATTTCACCTTTCAGTCACCAACTACCTACCATAGGTCACTGGTCTTTGTGTGTGGTAGTAGCACGGAGTTTCCTATCGTGCAATACGTTGGCCGAATGCCGATAGCTGTGAGGGTGTGGGAGATATGGTGGTTAAAGGTAGCCGATATAGGGCATTATCATATTTCGACAAAAGACTTGTGTGTTTCAATACTTCTCTTTGCTGCCACAACTACATACCGCAGACCATTGGCGTTTGTGCGTGGTAATAGCATCAAGTCTCCATTGAGCACTGTGGTGGTTGCATGTTGGTAGCTATGGAGTAGTTGAAGATATGGAGTTTGAAAGCGGTCGACCTGGCGGACTTTCGCATTTCGACCAAAGACGTAAGTATTTCTATGTATCACACTTTAGCCAAAAATATCAAGTACAGTTCACTGGTGTTTGTGTGTGGTAATAGCATACATTCACCTATCATGCACAACGTTGGCCAAATTTCGATAACTGTTGGGGAGATACAGTGGTTGAAAATTGTCGATAATGGACATTTTCATATTTCGACCAAACACATGTGTGTCTGTATATTTCACTTTGTTGCTAGAACTACATAGCACAGATCACTGGTGTTTGTGTGTGGTAGTAGCATCAAGTCGCCCATCGTGCGTTATGGTGGTTAGGTATCGGTAGCTATAGGGGTGTGGGCGATATGTGTGGTTGATAGTGGTTGCTCTGGGATACTTTCATATTTTGACCAAAGACGTAAGACGTATGTGTCCCTATGTATCACTTTTTAGTCAAACTATCTAGCGCAGATCACTGGAATTTGTTTGTGGTTGTAGCATACATTCACCGATCGTGCACAACCGTGGCCGAATTTCCTGCATAAAACTTCTTCATATTTATTGAAAGAACTTGATACTTTTGATTCACTGGCAGTGGTATGCGATTTGCTCTAACGGAAGCCACACCTGTGAACGAGCAGCAGATTTTTATAGCTGGTAAATTTCAGGTAGAAAAACCTGTATCACGCCTCTCGCACTTGCACAATCACCGCCCGACCACACGACTCCACAGAGCAGGCCCCGACAAAGGCCACCGCAACAGTTTGAGCCGGCGCGGCGCTTTGTCGACTGAGAGGCCGATAGTGGTCGACGCTGGATGCAAAGTGCTATGCGAGAGAGATCGACTGACCGCAGGCGCCTGCTTCCTGTATCGACTGCTAACGGTCTCTGTCACCCGAGTGCTGCAATCAAACCTAAATTTATTATGAGCCTAGAGGCCTACAACCACAGTCGACATATGATGAAGCTAAGTATTCGTGATTCATTTGACTTGTACCTTTATCCTAACTATTTATGGATACCTTCCTCAGCGCGTTGTAGTATGTTCACTGCGAATTTTAATCAGAGGAATTGAGTATAGAGAGATGAAAGGTTTTTTTTCCATCCGGCTTCACGCCTCGTCTACGTCGAAGTCATTACAGGCGGGAAAGTACTGGAGATATGGAACGGCGATCATTCTCTTTTTCAAGGAAGCACCCCGGCATTGGCGTGATTTGGAGAAACCACAGAAAAATCAAATCTGGCTGCTCGGACGGGGATTCAAACTGGCGTCCTCCCGAATGCGTTACCATTCACCTACCACGCTCGGTGAGATGAAAGTTAATTAATTATTAATTTTGTACATTTTTTCGTGTGAATGAAAGTTGTTCTTACGGAACGATACTATGTAAATGATGTGTAATATGATTAGAAGCAGTATAATGTGTGAAATATTAATTGAAAGTTTGGAATCATAAAAGTTGATATAAGCCAGGGTGTTTTGAATGGTTTATGTTGCCCATTTTGTGTTGAAATTCGTGTAAATAGTTTTAAATGACATTTTATACTGTGCCTTAATTATTGTAAATGATTTTGTACAAATTTTAATTGTTTTTGTTTGAATTTGATTGTCAAATTGATTGTTAGCACTCGAGAAATGTCCGTCAGCACCCTTTATTGACTTCTGGATGTTTCAGTTACAGTGGCGAGTTGCGGAAGTGTTGGTAGTTGTTTTTGAGACGTTACAGGATTCGTTTGAAGAGTAAATCAACAGTTTTTACTCGTTGGTATTTTGTAATGTGCTTTAGTATGTCTGGACGAAGTTGATACTAAACCGTGTTTTGTTATTAGGATTTCTCCTAGATAAAAACTGCTGGATTAAAGATGTATCAGGGGGCTTGTTAATTTATTGAACTATTTAACCAATTCAGTAGCTGTGCTAATCATTATTCTGTGATGAAAGGTAAAATCAACTGCCTGTAAATTGGAGAATTTATTAACTAAGTTGCAATCAGTATTATCTGAAAGGAGCACCCAGGTAGATCCTTGACAATGTGATAAGCGTAATTTCACCCCTGTTTCCACATCCTGCAATTTACAGGACAGAAGGTGGTTAATCCCATCACTACGATCTCCAACCCTTATGACGGCAGAAAAAAAAGGTATATTTATGAGGATTTAACTTTCTATCCCCTATCTAATCATATCATCCTGTCTTAAACCGGTTTGAGGTAAATGTTCTTCATTGCAGTATTAAAGAATTGTTGATGTAACCATAAAATTTGGAATTATCTTCTGTCTCTCTTAACGCGCATCATGCAGACTCTAATTGCTAGATTTTAAATAAACTGCAAATAGTTATAGGTTACGTTGTCGGACAGGATAAAATACATTTTTATTCTGATATTTTACAAATTCTGTAAAGTAATAATAATAAAAAATGCGGGTAAATGAAAGAGGGTGGGAAATTTCGGCTTTTCTCCGGATGGGGACTGACCTAAAAGTTGCCAACAGTCTAGGAAAGGAGGTTCGAAAAGTTCCAGTTCAATTGGAATATGTTAACCTCTGCCTCATCCAGGCTAAAATCTTGAAAAATCAGTTTTTTGTAGAAAAAGACGCCCTTTTTTCCTTGATAAAGAAAAAAACAATTTGTCCCATAAACTTCATTTTCTTCTCATTTAATAGAAAATGTTGCTGCTTTTATCTTTTACCCTCATCAAATTTTGATAAGACTTAGATTTAATGTTATTTAACATTTTTCAGGTCAATTCATGATTCACATCCTCAACAGCGGCCTAGTAAGTCAAAAATGATTACAGAAGCAATTTAATTGTTTTGAATCTTATTTTTGCTTTTGTATTATTTGCAATAAAAGGCCTAAAAATAACATTTCTAAATTTAATTAGATTTATCCCCCAAAAAGAAGTGTCTCATCAGTAACGTAGTTCAGGTACATTTAAAACGGATTTTGGAATTTCTCATTTTGTTCTGATCACTTGTGGCGGTGAAAACCAGTTGATAGGATGTCTTCAACATGAAAATAGTATGGAAGTTACTCTGGAAAAAGCTGTATTTTCAGCAAAATTGAAGAGTGTAGAGCAGTTGGGAAAATCCAGGCTATGTGTTTTGATACCACTGCAGTAAACACTGGTCACCGGAAGGATACTTGTGTTTTTCTACAGCAGTTATTAAAACAAAATCTTCTGCGTTTACTACGTCGCCCCCATATTTTTTAAATTATTCTAAACGAGTTTTTAGTTGAAAAACTGGTACAAACACTGGCCCTCAGCCATATATTTTTAAAGGATTTAAGACTGGTTGGTCTAAGCTTGATAACAGTAAGTACAAAATTGGTATTGAAGATAAAAATATTAGATATAGAATACTTATTTCAGACCAGATTTAAAGTTTTCTTATCAAACAATTAAAAAACCAATAGCCCAGGGATGATTATAATCAATGTATCCATTTTGTTCAATTATTGTAGGACGTCTTCCTGCAAAAGACTTTTTTTTAGTGTACCTTGTGCTATTCATCACGCAATATGAATGGTAAAGACCCTTTATTCTATCAAAATATATCTTTTCAAGGGTTAGTTTTCATTAACATATTTGGAGATAAATAAGTATTACAAATTTTTTTAACTATGATTAATATTTATATAAGAACGTGGTTCAACGCAACCCAAACGAACTTTGGCTCTCAACCAAGACCTACAATTATTAAAATCGTTTATGACTACAGAAAAACTGATAATGACGTTGCACTCTCTAAAATAATAAAACATCTTTGGTATTTGTTTTCATTCTATACTTTCTTTATTTTTTTACCTAATTCCTTAATTTTCAATTTAGATTTTGTTCATTTACTTTAGAAAACACTTTAAAATAAACCTCTCTTGATGTAGAAAATTAAAAATAAAACAAGCGAAATCTGGAAAGCGGAATGTTGTAATGTGTTTATCAATGGGTGGCGACCTGATTTTGCACACTGCTAAATGTCATAGAAACTAAAAAATTAAAAGTTAAATGCAACAACATTTTCTATGAAATAAAAAAAAAATAGGTTCCGGCGCAAATTGTTTTCACATTATGAAGGTGAAACTGCGATTTTTCAGCAAAAATCTTTTCAAGATTTCAACCTCGGTGAGGCATAGATTAACGTTATACAATTGAGCTGAAACTTTTCAAGTGTATTTTTTTCTATTTAGCAACTTTTGGGAGGGTACCCGGAAAAAAATTGAAATTTCATTTCTTCTGGCCATCCTGCTATAGACGTATAGCGCAGAAACTAGTGACTCCATTTCAGCAAAACTTCACATAGTAATAGCTCACTTTTTGTCCTTTTGAAAACCTACTTTCTCGCGATAAATAGTCCAAAACTGTAAATTTTCAATTTTTGTTAATCTGTGCCTGCTTCTATTAAAAACTCAAGAATGTATTTGAACGAAAATTAGCATAGTGATAGCTTACTTAAATCATCAGGATACTTTTTATACTGATTAGTACCATATTTGGTCCATGATGCCGAAGGTAAAACTGTAAAGTATTTGTAGATGCCAAGAAGAACTCCGGCGGAGTAAAACAGCGTGCCCCAACAGGCATAATCATCTATGCCACCTGCAGAACTTCTGTATTCCATATATCACCAGTAATGCCAGCAACTGTTCTCCGGAATCTCCATATCCGTCACTTCCAAGCAGTATAACGGAAGTAGTCCTGCCATTTCTAAGGAAAAATAGTTGTCTTTCACACTAATTATATTTTTATAAATAATGCATTCCATGTTCAGTTTTTTGATGTTCCTTCAGTTTTATTGAGATGTAGTGCAAATTGTTTTGTTTGTATATCGGAGATAAGGCATTTGGTTTAAGTTGTTACGTGAGACTGAGTATCACTGAAGAGTGAGATGTGAGAGTGTGAATATCTTTGACTACTCAGTCTGGTAAAGGAGAAAATGGCGGATGGAGGCATGTTGTTGTATGCCTCGCTCGTGTAACAAGGACAGTAGAAATCGTGAAGTTAGTTAAAGGGACACTTGTGAGAACTGAATAAGCATAAGACTGTAGTGAGTGAAAGTGATTGTATCAACAGTATAAAACCAAATGACGAAAACCATACTGCTGTGAATCATAAATACAAGTATTCTGATTTGTGTGTCTGATTCGAGCCTTATCCCGGTTTCGCTTCTCAAACTCAATCGCCGGAATTGAAGACGGAGTGGAACCAATTTAAATGAAAATAAGGTCAGTATATTTCGTTTAAACGAGGATAGAGTTTTAACCATAGATTCTTATGCACTGCAATCGGGTAGGGACCAGTATAACCTATCCAATCCCTCCACAGCAACAACTGAGTCAGCCTAATCGGCCTGCTGCATCGCTACCCGGAGCTCTCCCTGTACGAACGCGTACGGGCTGAAAATCATCCCTTCCTGCCTAACTGACTAACTTCAAGATGGTAGTTATCAAGCTGCAGGGGAAACAAGTACCTTTCAAGGAACTATTTCTACCAGTCAACAAACCAAGAACAATGGCAACAACCACTTAAACGACTGTTCAATGCTTGAGGTATCGGAAGTTTAATCATTACGCGCGGCAGTGCATCGACATACATAGACGCGTTCGATTCAGGGATGACCACTCGTCATCGGACCTCCCAAGACCTAAAGAAGATGCAACTGCGGAGATCTCACGCCGCCTGCTTTCGAGGATGTCCAGCATAGAAACGACTGAGAAGCAGAGGACTGTTGGAAGGTTGCCTCTCTATCATTGAAACTACTTAAGAAGACACAGCTGTTCGACCGGTTAACACTCGCTCACCACCCAAAGCAAACTATCGTCAGAACTCGAAGCACGCGTCAGCGTCAACATGAACAATAAAGCGACGAGCCTTGTCCAGAAAACCAAACAGAGTACCACAAGCAACAACACAAGGCCAACCATCTAGCAGCGTCGACTGCCACCGGCACTGCTGCGATCACGGCACCGAGCGTGGTGGGTGAGTGGTTAACGCTCTGACTTCGCATTTGGGAGAGTGCCGGTTTGAATCCGCGTCTGGGTATCCTGATTTGTGTTTTCCAATGTTTCCCCAAATCACTCCCTCAAAAGTTCATGGCCGAATTGCTTCCCGTTCCTTGTCCCTAGTCCTCTACCGCCTCTAATGACCTCAACTTCGACAAGGGATAAAACCATAAGCAAAAAAAAAAAAAAAAAAAAAAAAAAAAAGCTATCATGGCGTAGCAGAAATTCAATGGGTCTCTGACTAAAGCAACTAGTTACAAGAATCTCCATGCAGCTAGTTAACGTTCATCAAGATCCAGGATCATCAAATGATGCCTGTAACTAAACTACAGAAGAGCATAAAATTATGACATATTCAAATATAAGTAACAAAGCTTAACGTAAAGTTTGAAGGAAATGTCTCAACAGCCTTCGCCACCCATTACTGTTCGCTGAAGGACGAGTGGAAAATGTTCATAGTGAGCGTGACGACTTCGCGATTATGTTAGGGAGTTTATACACTTACAAATAAAGCAATATGTTCACCCATCACTTCAAATATTGCTGGCAGATAAGCCACATGAGAAATACAGAAGTGAGCCGGTGTGTCATCAACAAACATGAGCGGGTGGAAGGGAATCTTCTCAACCACCCCAATACTGGTACTGACCTGTTGAAATTTGCATTAACTGCTGCCTTATAATATCCTCTTCACGTTTTACACTCTCCTTTTTTCGCAAAAGTCACTTCGAATTAAATTAAAATTCTCCGCCACCGAGAAATGTTAGCAGCACTGCAGAAATGACACAAAAATTATCGCTACAGGGATCATATCAGACTAAACAGATTCGTTTTGTCATAGTGATCGTGGTTAGGTTGAAATTCAGCCGGGACCTAAAGTAAAAAAAAAAATTACGGGAAATTCGTTCTGCGGCATCCATCTCGGAAACGGCTTATTTGTTTACAACGGAAACAATCGATTTTCTCTGACTGCTTGTACCGATTCTAAGATGGCGAGCCTTGTTGTACTGCATTTCCGATATATATTTTGTATCTGTTAATTTCATGCGACGTTTTGCAACGGAGTGAAGCTAAAACGGCAAGAAAATATTACAACAAAGGATTAAACCAACATTTCAAGAGATTGTCATTGATTTCGTAGCGCCGACGGTATCTACCAGATGCGCTGCAGTGTCATATTTCAGCATTTTTAATTTAATTCGTGGCGACTTTTCTGAAAAAAGAACAGTGAAGAGGACATTGTATGGAAGCAGTTAATCCAAATTTCAACAGGTCAGTACCAGTTTTGGGGTGGTGGGGAAGATCCCCTCCCACTCACATGAACTTTCCAATTTGGTACTAGTTTCAAGGAGAGGTAGAAACGATAATGTGCTCAAATCTGGTTGCAGTTTAAATTCAGAAAGAAAGCAGAAGATCAAAGAAAATGGGAAAACACGACTGCTGTTCTGTTATTACCTACGCATCGAATATTCCTTTGATAGTTTATCTGTGAATTAACAGCACAAATCTCAATTTCCGCGTGGCGAAGTTACGGGCACAGCTATTCATTAAATACAAACGGAAATTACAACTTCTGTGTGACGGACATTTCCATGTTTCGAATTCAGTTAAAGATTCGAAATCACTCTTTGTAGGCGTAAAAAAAAAAAAAAAAAAAAAAAAAAAAAAAAAAAAAAAAAAAAAAAAAAAAAAATCGTAAGCGTTGCCTTTGTTCTCTCTCACTACTGTTAATCAATCAATCACATACAGCAAAACATGTCGACCTAAAACACAATTGTATACAAATTGTATACAATTATTCAAATACGACATCTATAGTTAGGATACGTAATCGTAATGACCTAAGGTAGAGCTTTTGTCGTAGCAGCCTTAACATAAATCTGTAATATTTCGGATTATAAAGGGCATATAGTTCAACGAGGAATTTAAACCACAGTAACGTTCTAACTTCACATTACACAGCAAGCTGTGCCAAACGTGAAGGGTGGTTAAGGGCCTTTGAAAATAAAGCCGGTATTCCAACCCGGGACCTTTCGATCCCCAATCATACCCCTTAATCGCTGAGGACACAGTCTTAGCGTATGATTCCGAAAGCTTCCGTGGTCCACTATATGTATTGGTCGTCTGATGAAAGCCTCAGCACGATGGCAGAAAGGTTAGGTTTTAATAAATCGACGCGGCTCCACCCGGAGAACCAAGGTAAAACAGTCTTAGCTTATTTGTGACTATAATTATGTGGTGATCTTAGTTTGTATAGATACACGCACATGATCCTTCGAATTGGCCGGTACCAGGTTTTACCCTGTCCATTCGTTGATCTCCCGTTCACAACACAAATAATACTCCACTCTGAACACACTACGACAGTCGTCCAGGCGTATATCAACTCTTAGGAAGTCTGACAAACTGGAGAAGGCAACGGAAAATCACTACATTTCACCTTCCCAGACGTTCCCACGGTGGGTAAACACACCCCATGGCAGCCGTCTACGCCCAGAAAGGGCCAAGGAGTTCATAGAAAGACGCGTAAACACTAAACAAGTGTTCGACCACGAATGGCGGACAACCGACTCGCTGGCAGAGATACGAGAGGCTAGTCGGATAAAACGAAGCGGTTGGCCTTGGTTGCGCTTCGGGCTACTGTCGGTAACATCAAAGGGGTGGCGTGGGGTTGCCCCTTCGATCCCGTCGTGGTGTAGACGCCGAACCAGCGTTGGTTCATTATCTTGTTATTCCCTTTGTCGAACGGGTGTATCATTATTTTGTTATGTGTTGAAAATAGTTGTAGTAAGGCGTGGAATAATGAGACGACATTAAAACTAGTAGTTTTTAGTCGTAAACGAAAATGTTTGTTGAACCCTACGAACTATGATTATAACGGTGAACTGAAGGGATTAGACGCATGGAGGGAAATAAGTCAACTTTTAGTAGTAAATGTGTAAGATGTGGAGAAGAAAAATGAATCCTTGTCAACATCATGAAGTATTCCCTATGTTAGGAAAGCGACTTCTCGACCCTACTGTGGCCGTTTTCTACCTGTCATTGATTTCAAAATAATATTAGGTATAAAAAAATCAGGTGGGTGCCAGAGATTGGAGTGTACCCTATTCTGAGGGAAGCGACATCCAGATCTCAATGTATTATTATTGAAACATGAATTATTGAATTAACCAAGCAAAATGACACATTACAAGACTGGATGTGATCTAGTGAAAACATGGTTCACAATCGGCTTTACGATTTACTTATGAATTTGAATTGTTTACTTGACAAAATTTTACAAAGATTAAATTTTCCTTTTTTTTACATCACTTTTTCTGTGGAGCAAGAGAGTCTGTCTCGGGGCAATATCTATGGTATACGATGATGATGGAAAAGTTCCTTTTTCTGAATGGTGGTTACCGTGCAGGTGAATCTAAGTTGTGCAGTCGGTGGGTTGACCAGCTCTCCATCACGGCCGGCTGCTTCACTGCTGTCTCTCCCGTGGTCAGCTGGTCGGTCGATCTACACCTCTCCGTCGGTAGCCAACAAGTCCACTTGTCTTCCGTGCTGCCGGACGAAGCGTCGCTTTCCACCCCTTCTTGATGACGTCTGCCAATGTCTGTCTTTGCAGGGAAGCTCTTTTCGCTGGTTGGCTCAGGACATGCAACAAAACCGCCCTTTTTTTCATACTAAAAATACAATTTTTTCCTATAGGCTGTACTCTCTGGCCTCCCTTCACCCTTCGTTCTTGGATACAGATATACTTTTTATTTTATTTGTTTACCGAAACAGTTCAGGCTGCTCTTGAGCTGTGGTCCTGTCACGGGACTGTTTTCTATCATCCGTCGCATCTAATGGCAACACTCAAGGGCTGGCGTCCTCCAAACACAAGCAGAACCTCCTCTGGGACCGACACTCTCACGACGAGAAAAGAAACGCACATATGTTTTCCATTCGGATCATTACAATCTTTTCGCCTTGAAAGGCAAAGTGAAGATAGGAAGTGCAAAACTGGGAGTGGTGCTGATGAAGTGTACATATTAACATTTTACTTATCAATTTATAATATAAAATGCTATCTTTGCTGGCGTATTTTCAACACCACACTCCTCCCTAGTTTTTAAAGTATAGGTCACTCACCAGCGTAATATTTTTCTTCTTTTTCTGATCGCCTTCTTATAGAAAAATAAATTTCTTGCCTCATAATATCGACTGGTTGAATTGTAATTAAAATATCATATCACTTATTAATTTATAATATGAAATGCTAGGCTTTCAGATGTAACTAAGATTCCTCAAGGTCGATTCTATTGGCGCTAAGCCGTTGGTTTGATGAGGACAGGAGGCCGATCGCCAATGCATTGGCGACCAACGTTCGTCCAAATACATTGGCTGTAGTTTGTTGGCGTTGGCTGTTCTTGTGTATACGCACCTGAAGAAGAAACTCACTTTATATCATAACCGATAATAAGTAACCCTAGTTTCTAATGGTATACCTCTTCAAAGTATACGCACGCGTTACCTTACACTCATGTGTATTGGGCAGGCTAGATTTCCTTCCGCAGAGATTCCTGTTGTATTCAAGTACCGTAGGTGGAGATTTATGCTAGAGACGTGCAGGTTCCTCCGCCGCAGCCACACAACTCGTTCCCCGGCAGTAATAAAGTGGAGTCGTACTTTGCAGCCGGCGTGGGCGGTAAACAAGGGCAGTGAGGAGGTAATAACTTGCCCGCGACACGGCTCCACACTCGCTAGCGTTCAACAGGATCTGAATATTGTTTCGCTTACACGATTACCCTCGCACCATTATATGTGGTCCAGTCAGGACCGCCCAATTGATCTGAGAACATCTCTCCTCGATACTATTTACACACTATAGCCTACATTTTGTGTTGGCGAGTTTCTGTTTTTGACAAGAGAACTCTTTCCTTCTGTCAATATACACATTATGTACTCTTTGCTTTATGTGGCCCTTGATCACTTTAATACTGTAGTGTTGTGAAATACACTACATGCAAGCACCAGTATTTGATCTCCGGTTAGTGAACGCTAGCAAGTAGTCTTGTGTAGTTCGCGAACGAACTAGTTCGGAAGAGCACTCCCACATGCGAACTACGCGAACTAGTTTCCAGATCTCTCGCTCCTTAGTTCGTTCGATCCTTTCCCGAAGACCGACTTTTATTTTACTTTATTATCTAAAAGGAAACACAGTTCGCTGTGGACATATTTCACTGAAGATCACAGATATAAAAAGGAAAGAAAAAAAAATGAAATATAACCGTTCAACATTAATAATTATTGCAGTAGTTCACAAACGGAAATTCAACATGGAATGTCAAAACAAAACACACTTTGATCCCATTATAAATTAAAAGACAACGATCGATAACCACGACGACCATAACAAAGAAGAGAGCGCGTGCAGTAGCAAAGCGAGCGAACGAGCTGTCTTTCTGTAATTCCAGATGGGAGCGACCTAGTTCGCTACGGAGCTGCGAACTGAAACTGAGCGATACCGGTCGCGAACTAGCACCATTCGCCGCTACGGATACCAAAATTGTTTCGGTTGAAGGTAGTATTCTTTTTAGAATAACCTATAAAAGGACAAAAGGTATGTTTTTTAGTGTTTTATTTTTTAAGCTTTTTTTGCATTTCTTGCATCTTTAGCAATTTTTGTTTCTACAGCAAAATTGTCATATGCTTTATCACTTTCAGTTGTTAAGTTAAAGTCGATCAAAAACTCACTTTTTATTAATGAAATACTACTCTTACTTTTACATAGATATTGTGTAATATTGTTATTTAAGAGTAAAGTTCGTTCACTTTAATACTCATTTTTTCTCGTAAATTTAGAACATCTAATATTGTCTCCCAGTAATCAAATGAATTTTGAGTTTAACTTTTGAATTTTGTATAGCCAATTGCTTTCATTAAAATCTAACCATTTATTAAGATACTCCAGACGTTTATCAACGAATACTGGAACATTTTTTTTTAATATTATCACTTTCTGTGGAGAATTTGGCTTCTAAAAATTAATACTTCTACGAATGCATGTAAAGTAAAAACAGAACAGTTATTCAATTTAACAATTTGTGCAAATGACAATGAGCACTTTAGTTTATCGGCGGCCATTCATCATGCTAATGTCATCTGAAAGGGCTATTATAAGTAATAACGTTTGTTAAGAAGGTCATATTACATTCCATTTAGAAACGACAAAAAGTGATTAAGTAAGTTCCTAATAAAACTGACATAAGAAACAAAGCAGCAGGTGCAGTAGCGTTAGAAAGGCGAGCGAAAGATCTGTTTCTCTGAATTCGAGACGCGAACTAACGAACTAAAAGAGTGAACTAGTTCGCGAGGGAGCTGCGAACTAAGCTGAGCGCTCCCCTTCGCGAACTATTATGCGCAAGTCTACTAGCAAGTTGGTGAACATTCCAGAGAGCGCTCTAGTCAAGGTAGAGTGAGATGTGTGCAGTGTAGGTGATTGAGAAAGAGACAGTTTGTGTTATCTATTGAGAGAAGGCTAAAACGTGATTTTTGTTTTTGGTTTCCACAAACGACGTGGATCGAGATGGAGAGATCTGAATGCCTCCCGGATTTTTCTCGCGGAAAGGACCAGGCTACTGTGTGGGAGCCTAGCGGTACAAGGGGAACTTGTGCTCAAGGCCTGGAGGAGAGCAGATCTGAGTGGATGTGACAAGAGCGCATGTGTCGGATGAAGTGTGGTAGTTTTGAATGTTTCTTCCTGAGGAAGCAGATATCATAGTTAAGTGTTGTGAGTACAACTAACTCCATTGGATCCTTGTGGATGTGAAAGAGTGTCAACTAGTGATGTATAACCTCGTAGGCCTAAGAAAGTTACTCCATCATCCGTGTTGAGTTCACAACTCGCAGAGAAACTGGCAATATACCCATTGAGTTCATAGAATGCATTGTTTTACGCGCAAAACATCCCGAAGCGACCCTACAGAGAAATCTGTCCAGATAGAGAGGACTCGTGCTAAAACTTCATATTATACCATTGAGCTTACGAGGTTGGATGTTTTAAACTCCCATGCCGATGATTTTTGATGTACTTTGTCAATTTATAATTCATGGTGAGTAATGATATGTATAATATTATGTCCCATTCATTTCTTTACATTTTTGTTTGGATATAAATTATGTAAATTGTCAATTTGCCACCTTATTTGTATTAATTAAATAAATTTTATATTATTATATTAAATATTAACTCAGTGTTAACAACGCTATTTTATCTGATCACCATTCCTAAAATTAATATTCAGTCATTTTGCAATTTATAATGAGCACAGTGTAGAAACATACAAAAATTAAGAAAAAGTTTTGAAGACAAAAAACAGTATAAATTGATTCATTAAAGACGTCATCTTACTGTTACGAAATTAAACCTTCTCTGAATATTAAGTAGAATCAAAGTAATGGAAATTTGAAACTTTAAAATGTAGTATTGTGGAAGAACGCCGCAACTGTGCTGTATAGTTAGACCAATTTAAATTTATCAGAAAAATTGTCAGACCGCGTGAAATCTTATATGAGATGGTGTCCCCATCTGGTTCGTTGATGCAATCACATACCGTTCAATAATCGTGTGGCGGTTTATGTTGTCATACAACAATTTGACGGGGTTGGGATAGTTTGGAAGCACTGGCGAAGAGTCAGGAAGAAAACAGTGGTTACAAATCACATATTAGTGTAATCATTTTTTTTATGTGGTTATAAGATAAACACAGCTATCTTAAATTGATTTGAATTTGACGTTGTCATATACTTAACTTCATATGTCGAAGTACTTTACATTTGAAAATCAAGAGGAACTTTAAAACAGATGTAGACTTGACAATAACAAGAGTATGTGACGATGGGAAAGGTGTATTAGTAGTAAAAAGCTTAAAGTAAATTTTAATCAAGCGCCGCATTGGAATATCGAGTTGAAATGGAACACTCGGCAACAGATGGTGGGGTAGTCATAAAACCAATATTTATTGTTATAAGACATACATTTATTATCATGGAAGCAAATAAATACTTTATTAATTCCGGTTCTTTAAAAAACAAAAGAACTTATTTTTTTCAATTGCAAAAAAATTAGCTTAATGTACAGTTCCGCAAGACACCACCAAGTTTATTGATCTATAATGCGTAGATTTGTTCGGCAGAACTCACACATGGTTTGCTAGGAATAATATTCAATGTCGAGATGTTTCCTTGGAAAGGCAATGGCCGAATTCCTTCCTTTTCCTGTTCCAAGTCCACTTTGGCCTCCAATGACGTCGACAACGTATAAAACTTTGAGAAAAGAGGAAGGGTTTTAATGGGTCATGAAATTTTGATACATTTAACAGTACAGCTTCCCGACGTCTTAGGGCTTGTAGAAAAATAATTTTATACGTATTTCTATTTTATGTTCCCTATTAATTTGGTCCATGAGACAATACGGTATTCCCTCTATTGTTCATCTTACTGCTCCGTATGTCTATACGGCTCGTGTTCCTGATAGCATTGTCCTGATGTTGCTAATTCTTGTAATTTGGTTAAGGTCTTTGCTAACACTGGCGGGACAATTGCCGAGGCGCACGCGGCAAATTCTATTATGCCGAGGTCGTGCTCCTTGTGGGACGTCTCCTGTCAGACGCAGGCGGCAGCCTTTGAAGTTCAGAGTCAAGCATTCCACGTCTCACAGCTTCTGCAGATCTCACTCCGTCGCTCGTACATATAAAAGGTATCTCCAACGGCAGCGCTACCAAGCTTTATAGTTCTGTGTTCAGATAAGAACATATTCAGCCGTTTTTGATTAATCGCTTCGAAAATGTTTACGATTATTAAGGTACATGTCATTTCTAGATTCAACCACTCAGTGTGGTGGGTTAGTGCGCTGAGGCACCGCACATTGGATCGGGGAGATACAACAGATCTGGCGAAAGCACAGGCTCCCGCGCACCTGACGTCCTTACTGTGGTTTTTCCGCAGCCATCAAGGCGAATGCTGGAACAGTCCCCAACGTCCGCCTCATACACTTCACATAGCACAAAAAAAACCTCTTGGGGGGCATCCATTAATTACGTGAGGTGAAATGGGGGTGGGGGCGCCGAAATCTCACGAAACCTCGCCAATGGGGAGCAGGGGGTCAACGGAAATCTCACGGTGGTATGGGAGGTATTTCGTCGAAAAGTGGAGGTATAGCAGCCTTTGAAAGCATGAGAACTCCAAATCTCACGTCATTTTAGAGGGGGGTCGAACCAGATCGCACGAAGTCTCACCAGTGGGGGGGGGGGGGGTCCGGAATTCCGGAAAAACATCTCACGTAATTAATGGACGCCCCCTTATCACACACTGAACATAGTTTACACGTTCCATAGCCAGATGGAAACACTTCATATCTCCATTAGTACTGAGCGCGATCCGGTAGTAGTTACAAAATGTTTGGTGTCAGCAGGGGATGTCCTAGATCCCAGCCGCCTGGAAAATCGCTAAAATCATTACTCTCCCCAAACCTAATAAAAATCAACTATTTAACCAAAACTACCGACCTATTTCCTTACCAAATATCCTTGGAAAAACCCTCGAATCCTTATAAATACCTCTCTGCAAAAGATCACAATACCGTCATCCCTGAGGAATTTGGCTTCCGTGCGCAGCACAGGATCACCCACCAAGCTGTCCAATTGTTTGAAAAGATCTGTAGGGCATGCTCCATCTTGCACCATACAGGTGCTGTTATGCTCGATCTTTTGATCTGGTGTGGCGTGACGGACTTATGTTTTAATTACACAAATATGGCCGTCCTGGCATCTATTGAAAACAATCAACAGCTATCTCTGGAGAAAGAAATTTTACGTTGTGGAGGAATGAGTTGAAAGCCGGTTCTAATCAATTGAAGCGGGCGTACCCCAAGGTTCAATCATTGCTCCAATTATATACAGCATTTACACAAACGAGATTGCCCACCAACCAGGCAGAGATATAGCCATTTATGCCACTTAAACGACGGTATACAGGTCTTGCTGCAGAAATTCATCGCGAGGAAATTGACTCAACACTGGAGCTCATTACGCAGTGGTGTAATAAGTCGAAAGTCAAAATGAAAGTATACAAATCTCTAGCAATGATGTTCCAAAACAAAAGGGCACTTCCCAATGATCAATTGTTGATAGGCGTAAGAACATTCCTTGACGAGACACAGTAAACTACTTGAGAATAAAATTAGATAAAAAACTGACATGGAATAACCACATTCAAAATGTCTGCAACACTGGTGCAGCCAGACTCAAACTCTATACCCTCCTCAAGGGAAACAGTCTCCTAACCAAATCAAAAATGCAAATAAAGCGTTCATCAACCAGTACTCTTATATGGCTCAGAACTTTGTAGCATGGCAGCGCACAAGAAACTGCAAACAATCCAAATCAAATATCAACAAACCATAATGGACGCTCCCCCGGTACAAGACTAATGCACAAATCCATCACGAGCTTGGAATACAAGAAATTACTTACTACAAAAAATACAAGTCCACTAGCTTCGTCCCATCAAATAATCAAAAACTAGGACAAGAACTGTATGACGCAAATTACAATCGACCAATTCTGATCCAGACAAGAAACTGCAGACAGTGAAAAAAGAAGAAGAAAAAACCAACATATCTCATGACTTAACTAACAGAGCTACCCCACAAAACCCTAAACAGACAAGAGTCAGAGGATATCAGCGTCCAGGAAAATTACTAGGGCTCATGCTAACGCTAAGCAAAACGCACTGAAGGCAGCTGACCCCAAAATTTTGGGAAAAGGCGGCGAAGAAGAAGTTATTTCTAGTTTCAGTGTGAAGAACCTATTTTCTTCTGACTACGGCTTAAAGCGTTGTATACTACTAATCCAATTAAACCATACTTTAAGTGAACCGACTATAAAAATCTCAAATAGGATACGCGGGGAGGTAGCTAATTAGTGGAAGTAATATAATGAGTGAGATAAAATGTTGCTTCAAACCGTTGTAAGAATAAATGATTTGATGAAACTTCTGAAACAATTACAAAAAAATCTAATATATAACAAAAGAAGAAATAAAACAACTGCGAGAAACAAATATAGAAATACAGACAAATGACTTTATGCGGCTTGTGCCTGGGTCGGTTAGAAAATGGAACAAAGTTTAAAAACATTGTAAGTGCAGACGGAAAATTTCTTTTCAAGTTTAGAGGAAGGAGTAAATAGAGAATCTATATGTTTGTGATGATCTGAATTGCATTATTTTAGGAAGAAAAGATGATTTTTACTACTGATGATGTAAGAAACGCTGTTTTAGAACAGAATCTGATAGAGCTTTGAAAGATCTGAATCACATAGAGCAGCTGATTAGTAGAAACCACGCTGACTGCCGCTCGGACGATCCGAGTTCGATCCCCTATGAGACTCAGGCTGCTAATAAATGAATACGGTGGACAACTTAGCGGAAAGAACTGACCGGAACGTGGCGCCAACTCCATCACGTCCTTTCTAGCGGTCAGGTGGCTCAGTGGTTAAGGTGTCCGACGGGGGATCGAAACGTCCCCGGCTCGAATCCCCGTCTCGGCGGCGATTTTCATAGGCCATTAACCCGACACTCACCTCTGGCGCAGCTTGATGAGCAATGAGAAAACGCCAGAATGCTTCCTTGGTTCGGATTTCGCTTTAAACTGCAGGTCCCCTGTACCCGGTAGGACTACCGGTTTAGGTTAAGGTGGCTACGACAGGGGCGGAATGCACAGCCAATTGAAACCATGTCACCAGGTCATGGGACCACACGGAATTATCATTGTACCTCCCTTCTTTCCTTCGGAAGGTCAAATTGAGAAGTTAGAATTCTTACTCCGTGAATCCTGCAAAGTTTGATGCTCCGTAGGAAGAGGTTCAGATTCCTGGGCAGAATGGTTACGCTAACAAAGAATCAAGATAATAATCGGAGTGAAATTTAAAGAGAGAGGAAAAAAAAAAGAACAACAGCGGATCGTAAGAGGCTCTAAGAGTTTTTGTAAAGGCGTCAGCATCATGTTACCTAATAAATCCCAAACCGAATAAACGTGAAAATTATCTCTAAACATGTCTGACATCACATGTTTTAAAAATTACTGACTGGAATGGTAAACAGAAGAATAGGAAGGAAAGTGGAAGAAATATTAAATGTGACTCAGTTGTAGGTAAAATCAGGTTTCAAGAAAACTTAATACTCGCATTACCAATAACATTGGAAGCATACGTCACGTAAAACAAGAACAGTTTTAGATAACTTCAGATGAGACAAAATTCTCAAATTTTTGAAGCAAACGGATCTAAAATATCGAAGCACAAGTTTAATTTATACTATGTTTAATAATATGGTTGTTATAGGAAAAGCTGATAATGATGAGTATAACCTCCATATGTCAGTTAATCGTGGAGGGCTGAGCCAGATATAACCTGCCTTTCAGTAGTAGTTATAACCTTCTTAAATACGATACCTTGATAGAAGTCTTCAGATATAACTTCCCTTTAAAGATTAATTAACTGCTTCTGCAGAGAATTACTTGCTATAAGCTTCGCTATTATTGACGACTTCCTACTTTAAGTCTTTGGACGGTATTTTTGGCCCATTTATACACCGTCTCTCTACCGCGCACGTAGTATGGAGATTATTATTTAATACACAGTCAGTTTTAACATGAGGTCATGCGAATGCTTCTAATTAAAGAATAATACTCTGATGAAAATTCACTATGGTTCGATTTAATCTTAAAAAGAACCACCAACATACACTCCAACAAGCAAGAATAATTAATGCACAGGAAGAAGTGATGCCGCAGCATTCATGATATACGGTATCGCGCCGGGTATATCTTCGCTGTAACAACCTCACTCTTTCAGAGCGTGACTTAAGCTATAGTTTTTGGCCGCGCCAGTGCATGAAAGATTCTAGTAACTTAAAAATACCCAATTATTAATAGTCTGTGGAATTCGTGACCAATTAAATTATACAAACTATTAAATTTCATTCATATCATACAATTACCATAGGTTTAATATGAATTAATATATAAAAAAACTATTTACTGTACAATTGGGGTGGTAACATGCCAGAAAACTTCAATTACAAAATATGAAAATGGTGTAAGGTATATGCGAATGTAGTTTTTTTAATTGTGTCTAGATAATGTGATTTTTATGAAAATGAAAATAGACATAATCTAGGAATTTTTTCTAGATTACTACAGAAAACCCTAAAAGCTGTGAAACTGATAGACAGACCGGTACGACTCAAAAACGCTAGATCATAGTTTAGTAATTCACTGTGCAGGAAATAATTTCAGCTTCAGGAAAGCTGTATAGAAGTCAACCAAAGTCTGTAATCAGAAGTTTAAAACATGCTTCCTGCCATCCAGAAGATAAGTAATTTGATTTCAAACAGTTCTCTTTCTTAATATCGATGGTTACGTGAATAGGTGATTTCTACGCATCCGAAATTGGAAAGTTGGTTGACCGTTCCGAGAAATGTTTACAGTCTCTTGGGGACTATGAGTAAAAGTGTACTTGCATTTTATGTTGTTATAGCTGTGTTTCCTAATTGACCATAACTTGGAAGTGCCACTACGAACAACCGCTCTCACCTTGGTGTACGCTGTTGCTGAGTATTGTGCTCCAGTGTGGTAACGTAGTGCTCAAACTGGAAAAATCTACGTACATCTGAATGAGTGAATGAGAGTAATAACTGGCACACTAAAATCCACCCCAGTCCCCTGGTTACATCTGATCAGCAACATACCACCTCCAGAGGTATGACGCCAAGAAGTAAAGCCATGTGAGTGGATAAAACTACACCATCTTGACCATCCACAGGATCTCACAATCCACGAGGTACTAAATGACTTACCCCCCACTCGTCTTAAATCCAGAAACCCAGTATGGTAAGACGTGTTTGATTTCGATGTCAAGGAGTGCGCCGAGAATACTTAAATTCAGGCATAACCTCCCATCATGGACAACGCATTGGTCGACCGGCGGCACTTAATGAGCGCGACCAGAGACGTCTGCGTAGACTTGCCAGTGTGAACAGACAAGCAACACTGCGTGAACTAACCGCAGGAATGAATGTGGGAAGTTCGACGGACAGTCCGACGAAATTTGGCTTTAATGGGCTATGGCAGCAGAAGACTAACTCGGGTGCCATTACTAACAGCACGACATCGCCAACAGCAGAATTTCTGGGCTCATGACCGTATCAGTTGGGCCGTAGACGATTGGAAAAAGTGGCTTGGTCAGATGAGTCACGATTTCAGTTGGTAAGAGCTGATGGAAGGGTACGAGTGTGGCGCAGATCCCATGAAGCCATGGACCGAAGTTGTCAACAAGGCACTGTGCAAGCTGGTGGGGGCTCCATAAATCTGTGGGCTGTGTTTATATGGCGTGCGGCTGCTGGGAGACCACTTGCAACCACTCATGGACTTCATGTACCCAAACAACGCGGAATTTTCCAGGATGACAATGCGCCATGTCACCTGGCCATAACTGTTCGCGATTCGGGACAATTCCAGCCGATGATTTGGTCACCGCGATCGCCCGACATGAATCCCATTGAATATTTATGGGACATAATTGAGAGATCAGTTCTTACACAAAATCCTCCACCGGAATTATGGACGTCTGTAGAGGCTGCATGCCTCAATATTTCTCCAGAGAACTTCCAACAACTCGTGGAGTCCATGCCACGTCGTGTTGCTGCACTTCGCCGGGCAAACGGAGGACTGAAATGCTATTAGCAGGGTATCCCATGACTTTTCTCACCTCAGTGTATATTTATATGTATTACATTAGTTGCTAGGCCATACGAAATAAATAAATGAAAAACAATTGGAAGTGTAACTTACTTTTTGACTAGCCCTCGTACCTTATTTACACTAACCATTTTTTACTCAATTATTACCACGGTTGTTATCTCACAAACTCGGAATGTTGGGAAAAATGTTGAATAAGAAGAAAGTGTATCACTTCTCCACCGTCGCAGAATATGGTTATGGGAGGAAACGAGAATGACGACCCGTCGTGCCACGACTTTAAGACACGTGTTCCCTGGCGTTTGTGAGCGCCGTTAGCGAGCTGAACCGCTTGCGTGGCTGCAGTGGAGCGCCCCCCGCCGTTATAAAGCGCCCCGAGTCTTGTCAGTCGGGACAACTTGCGCGATTTTTAACGGAGAGCTCGACAGGACCTCACCTCCATCATGGAGGAAGCAGCAGGGGGTAGGCGGGCAGGTATTTCCGCTCGCTCGCAGGGAACCGACTCTATTTGGCGAATGTATTTATTTTCAGGGGAGCACTGAAAAAAGAGAAGTGGGAGTGAGTACGCACGGCTCCGCATTAAATCGCGCTGTGGCAAAAAAAGGCAGCTTGTACCGCGCCCCATTTGTCTGCACCGGGGACAATATAAATTCCACTGTACACAATGGCGCTGCCTGCGTTTGTCACCTGCGGTACAGGCCACCCGCGCAACGCGTTCATTAAAGCGGGCCTGGCGTAGTCATCGTGACAGGCGCGCAGCCAAGGCATGGTCGCTTCCGATGGGGACGTTCAGGAATGGCCGTGCCAGGGACGATTTAGGATAATGTCTACCCTACGCACTGTAAACTATTAGCTTCTGTAGTACTTTCTTTTTTATTTATTTCTTGCTTAAAGTGAGATTTCATCTCGCAGATATATTTATATCTATCATTTGCACACATTTTAACCCATAAGAATCAAGATTTATAGATTAATTAATAATGAAACTGATACAGATAAAAATTAACTGAGGAATCTATAAAACTAAACGAAATTTGAGATGTAGCCACGTGAATGAAATATGCATTCATCAAACTTTCCTCGTATGAATGCAAAAAATAAATTACTATTTTGGCTATTTTTATTAAACAGCAAATAGCAGTGAAAAATAAAGCAAGCTAGAACAAAATTAATGCCGTGGGAGAGGATCGAATCCATGTTCCTGGTTATAATAATACAACGTGACTCCTCAACAGGAATTTTCATCGAGCCGTTATTGTGTGTCGAATTTTCTACTGAAATTCAATGCGTAATTTTTAATTTACAATTCTTAAGCTTCGATTTCTCGTTAACGAAGAATTCGCCGCTACAAATGGCATTGCCGAGTGATATTCAAGATGTTATACTACTTCCATGCTAGTACTGACGATCCTTCCCTGCGAACTTACAGATATAATTCAAATGAGGCGCAAAAAAATATTGAGGTTGAAAAGATTTTTCCCTTTATGACTCAAACGGCCTGCCACGTAGGGTTATAAGATCTGTCGCATATTTAAATTGATAGTAAACTTCAAGTATTTTATTTATTTATGGCTTTAAGCCTCGTCGACTTCGAGATCATTAGATGCGGAATGGGACTGGGAACAAGGAATGGGAAGGAATTCCACTATGGTCTTTTTAAGGAAACATCCCGACATTCACCTAGAGTGATTTGGGGAAACCATAAAAAGCCCAAATCTGCATGCCTGGATGGGGTTTCGAAGCAGAGTCCTCCCGAATGAGAGATCAGAGCGAAACTTTAAGTAATGTGTTTTCTCAATTTTATTTGCCAATTCTTAGTGCAATTAGCATTAATGTAATCAAATGTTTTAATGTTTATAAAAACTTTACCTCTATTATTATAGGAGAAGGTCCAAATACGGGCTACCAATTTTATTTTTGTCCTTGTGATTTCCTGATAACACAATAGGCATCATTTTGATGTCACTTGCTTCTATAAACAATTATGAAGGGTTAAAAACATCAATAACCAGTATTAATTTTCCAAAATCGAAGGATTAAAAAAATGAAAAAGACTGATTTTCAAGAGGTGGCCCAAATACGGGCTACTTGTATAAAAAGTAAATTTATCTCCTAATAAATTAAAGAACACCAAATTTTGTTCAAAAACTTTATTAAGTTAATATCTTAAAATATCCTCACTCCCTATTTTATATATATTGAAGCGTACAACTTGTACTCCTTCTTTTTAAAATTAAATTACTTTTTAATTTAATTATTCGATTAACAAAACCATTATTATTATATGAAATTATTGAAAAGTGGAATTGGGATTTTGCTGTAAAGGTTGGCAACACCGTTTCACGTACATTTATTACAACAATTACTTCTCAATTACAATTAATCAATCCACGTATGATACAATAGTTTCAAAATATCAGTTTTCAGGTGTTGTTAGAGGTCCTTTCACTTAGCACAGCGGGGCGACAAGAATCTCTAGGGCTACAGTTTTTGTTAATCAATACGACACTTCTTGGGGTGGTTATCAAGATCTCTCTGTGGTTACCATTTTTCCGAAGGTGCCAGGTCGGCTTCCAGTGGTATTCCCAGGCGACGACCCATCTGCTGGCCGTTGGTTGCCTCATCCACTCTGTAGGTGACATGGAACACAGAGCACCACAGCAGCACGTGCTAACATTAGCCGCTGCATCTCACATTCTACCACGTCGGCTGCCACGCACACAACCACTGCCTGCAGTCAACTCAGCTCCTCTCCACACACACCTAACGGCTCCTCGGTACCTGCCCAAGGTTGCATACCAAAGCAGCCCTGTCACGCTGTGCCTGATCTGTCCACGTGTGCTAGTCAGGAGCTCAGCATACCGCGAAAATTACTATGTAGTGTAGCGATACACTATATATATATATCCAGCACTGTGCCCAACCTACACACTTGTAGAACTGAATCCACACTTCGGATCTGACATCATCAAAAAGAGTCCATCACTGAAATTGCACAGAGAAATCGTCATTGTCGTCATCGTCAATGTAGTCACCAGTAGGAGGGACCCTATGGTCTCCTTCCGAGTCCATCTCTTCGCTGAGCTTACCTAATGGGCTTTTTGGTTTGGCTTGGCAATTTTGAATTATTTTTCTTTACTGAGGGAACTGATTACACTTTCACAATCATCTGACAATTGTTCAAGGCTGTACGCTTAACACTTTTCTTCAACCATTCACTGTAAGGAGATCCAGTTATCCTGCAAGTCATGGCGAAGTTGCAACAACGATTGCTTTTTCTTTCCAATGGTGGGGTTGAATGTACTTCAAATGGACTAACCATTTTGGATGTTGAAACCTGAGTAGTTGGTTGTTGATCCGGGGCGCTGAAATCTTCGCGTTTTAAGTCAAGAGCTAGCCCGTTATTGGACCATCAATGGTAGCCCGATTTTAGACCATGCAGTACTTCCAGTTGATGGTCTCGGCAGCCATTACAAAACAAACGTATCGAACAGGATAGGAGTCCTGCAGGAAGCTCAGGTCAAGTACTTTGAGATAAAGTGAAAGAAATTTAATTTACTGAGTAAGGAAGAAAGAGATAAATTAATGTTGACATACCTTGAAAAGTTTTGAATTTTCAAAAGCAAGTTTTCCGGTAAAACAATTTGCGCCAACGTACGTGTGTCACAGACCAAGTTCATTTGCTCACTACTCTTCTGCTACCACTTGATGTTCCTTTTTGTGGCATTCTCGTGCCTGAGCACAACTCCCTTCCTCCACTTTCAGCAAGTAGCCCGTATTTAGACCCTAGCCCGTCTTTGGACTTTCTCCTCTATTATATTATTATTAATAATTAGTTAAGGTCCTCTCCACATGTTAACTATAACGCGGTGTTGTAAATGCTACGGAAACAACGCAATATCCAGACTATTTGTAATAGAGCTCTGCACTTACATTAACAGATCTTTGTATGAAACGATTGACAATCCCGTGGAGCTGAGGTGCAGTGTGGTATTTAACTCCAGAGCTTTACTGTATTATAGAACCAGTCACCACATAAAATACGCAAGATACAGCACTGCAACTTCCCAAGCCATCTGTTGTCGAAATAGGATGTCAAATTATCACTATCTGCACCAAGAAAAACAATAAAAATGAGAAGGTTCTTTTCCGGAAACAGATACATTTTTTCTTGATCATCACGAAACGTCTGACGAGTTATTGAATGAAAAGGAGGAGGAAAAACACGAAGTCATGTGAGCTGACGGTAGAGATGTAGAACAACAACAAACTGTATAGGCATAAACGGATAGCATCTGGAGACAGGCGTTGGGACGTAAGATAAAACACAAGGAATAACGTGACTATACTGAATACTCGAAGGTATGAGGAAGGGGAACAAGGCACCAAACGAAAAAAGTCAAAAATGAAAAAAACGCAATACATGATAGAGAAAAAATTGAAAAGAATAATAGAGCAAGTAGCGCAATATGAGATTAAAACCCAATGAGGAACATCAAAAGTTCTTTTTGTACCTAGACTGATCACCGAAAAATACTGTTGAAAGGGAAGGAAAAGGGAAGGACAATCACAGAACTGCTACTTACACTCGCGGATGTGATCTTAAAATAAATTAAATCAAAGGAAAACGGGTGTCTCAAAATGTTTAACTTTTATGATGGAAAGACCAATTGATTTAGAAGAGATTGGACTGCCAACTTTAAGTAATTTATTACATCCAATTCGATATGACAAATGAGTTCCTATAAGAACTAAACAAACAATGAACAAAGCTTACCATCCAGCCATTAAATTAATCTTAGATTTTTTTCTGTAAACGAAATAGAATTGAGTACATTGGAAAATTAAACTAAGACCAGTAATCCCTATCCGTCTTCCCCATAGATAATTAATTAATGTGAACTATTTACAGTACTTCCATGTATGCAATACTTGGTGTCAGAATGAATTGATCTTGATTTTGATTTATTCCGCTATTGATGAAAAATATTAATTATATCTGAATTTAATAATCTTTGCTACCGGTAACCCCCGGTGCTGCCACTGTTAAAGTGATTGATGTGCACGGCGAGCTTCACTCACAAAGCAAACTGTCCTAGTCATAAGTGGACTCACTTTTGGTTAGAATTTTGAGGAAACACTTTTTTTATCTTAAATTGGGTACAATATGTCAGAAATCGATAAAAACAGTTTCCACAGATAATTTGTATGCTACTTATTAGTTGAAGAAAATGGATATTGATAACAGGAATACGATATATGGTTTTGAGATTATTGTTACGATAAAAAAATTGAAGGATAATGTAGTGGGTGCCTTAGTGGGCAAACTACGTTACAATTATCTTTCATACCTTTATGATTAATAATTGTGGAATTTTAATTTTTATGAAGGAGTGAAAATTTATTAATTTTGCAAGAATCTCGACGTTAGTTGGAATTTAGGAAAAATTGTCACAATATGACATTTATTTTCTTATCACTGGCGATTACAAGTCTGAGCGAATTTACCGTTAACATTAACACAAATTGGCAAAATCATAAAAGCAACGCTCAGAGGTACAATTAGCCGTCATGAGCAAGCAAACAATTGTATATTTACTTTTAAATATATCTCAGAATCAAAATGCAAGAAATAATGACAACTGGAAACAATGAAAAATACAAGTTATGACGACCTCAGACAAAGGCATCATAATACTGTGACTTTACAGTTAAAAAGACAATCATGGGCGCCACGAATGAACAATATATCATTCGAAAATAACTAGTTCTGGCAAATTATGCCGCTAGCTCAGGGGTTTTTACAATTACAAAGTGAGAACATGGATCTATCCTCTCAAAGTCGTTTAAGGGTTCTGTTTCACGGAATGCACAATCAGATGGCTTGGTCGTAATAAGTTACCATTGTAGCTCTGCGTCTGATGTCTGCGGTGACTGGAGCGGACCCACGGTATGTGAGGCTATCTCACAAGTCGGCTACAGGCATCTCTGGTCTGACAATGCGCGTCATCGCATTACCGGCTGTGTTGCTGTGATAAGCTTGCTCCATCAAGCCAGCAAGTCGTATATCAGCAGTTGGCGAAAGAAGTCAACTTTCCAAGTCAACCTCAGACTAGACTCGCATAGCATGGACTCGAAGATCGAATTGAAGCTCGTCGCTCTTCTCTCTCGCGAGGAAACTTCTCGCTCCGACCCTTGTAGTCTCGAAGCTCACATATATTAACAGAAATTCCCAGGATTTTAAGTTATACGCTCATTTGGATTGGATCTTCAGGTCGGCACCTAATGTCACGTGATATCCCCGATGTGTGATTTGGCCAGAGTATCTAACAGAGGTCGGACATATTCGGCTAAGTTCGCCGGGGTGAGAGAACATTCGGGTTTCGGACGGCGGCTTTTCCCGCCAGGTGAGTGACGTTGTTGACCGCCCATCCCCAGGGAGCAGAGTGTGTGGTCCGGCAAACCCCAAATCCGCGACGTCCCGTCGCCATGATTCGGGAACACCAGATTAGATTCAAGCCTACATAGCTCAATAATTCTTTAATATTCGCTTTACCAAGATACACTGTATGTTCACCATTTCATTACAGTTCTCACTTGGAATCTTGCGTACTTTATAAAATTACAACAAAAATTTATTTAGGTGGTCGCCCAAGATTTATGTAAATTACTCTAAGATTATAACATATATAATAAAAATGCACCTTGTAACGTGGCGACAGCGCGTCATGTTACAATAAAGTCAGAAATTAATTTATAAGAAAAAAACATGAAGATGAACAATATAATTGTAAAATGACTTACCAATGAGTGGTTTAAGTGTTTTTACCACGTCAAACGGATTAAGCATTCCAGCGCAATCTCTAATCAGTGATGCGCCGAGAACAAGTCGAGTCGGACGATATTTCGAACAGATCAAGCACTTTATATGTAACCAACTAAAGTGTCTATACACTAGAAGTTGCTCAAAGAGAAAACTTATGATAAAATAAATAAACTGAGGTACAACATTCGAAAAAGTTACCCTGCCTACTGGAAGGATGCCCGGGTTATGATGATATTACCTTCTTCAGTACAGCTTATTTTTCCCTAATGGAGGTCGATTGAGAAAACTCAAATGCGCCATAACTATCTTCGACTCCCCAAATAAGTACAAAATAGAATGTAGGTTCAAAACTGGGAAAAGTAGCAGTTTAGTCATCGTTTTCCAATTACCAGTTTTCTATAATTTTAACCATCAATAAATTGAAAACAGGTAGAAGCTTGTTTTGTAATTAATCATAATTAAAAAAATAAACAGCAAAGATTTTTTAATTTACATCTCAACTTGCTTGTAGCTCTCTAAACTAGCTGACAAGAAAGTAACAAAGTAGCTGAAAAAATCCAGAGTCTTTGACATGAAATCAGGAAAAATTTCTTTTCCAGCTATTTAAATTTTGATTACCATACGTTCCTTACAGCACATTAGAATTTTTGAAAATCTGAAAAACCAGTAAAATCTATATTATAATTTCGTAACATCACTCACTCATCTCGATAGCTATTGGCTGGAGAAAAGTGATGTAACGTGCCGGCCTTTGCTCGCAAATTAGTAGTGACTAAAAATGTTAGATAGATAGATATGTTCACTTTGATCCCATGTGAAAATAATCTCGGGGATGTGGAACAGTACATACACTTATTAGTAATTTCAATATTACTATATAATTGATAATATTATTATATATTGACAAAAAGTTAGCTATAACCTATTAGCATAATCAATATCTCCTGTAATCTACAAATACAATCCGGAGTTAATTAACTTATTATGTGGAACAGTGTATACACTTGTTACCAGCATCTAATAACCAGTTATTTTCTTACCAACCATTTACCATGATAAGTTTCACTGTAATTTGCGACTACATATTATATCATGTTAGTTGCTATTTATGTGGAACAGTACACACACCTATTAACAATGTCAATTATATTACCAACTACTCATAAGCAATCAATTACTTAAAAACCTGTTAGTATGATAATTTTTCACAGCAATTTTTGAGTGCATGCTATCCCATGTTAGTTACTATATATGAGTGAAATTTTGTAAACAGTGTAATTACTTAATTTGTCAAAAATTTCAACAGAAAGAAAAACCATATATCATTTTAGTAATTGTGGACAACTTTGTCACGTTCCCCTTCCATAAACCATATATACTATTTTATCAGTCATTCTTAGTTACAAAATTCCAAGAAGAAAATTTTTCACAGAATAAAATTGGTTCTGAAGCAGAAACTCTTTCAGTTTGGACTTAAAGTAGTTGGGTTTTTGTAGATAACATTTAATTTATGTTGGTAAGACATTGAATAAGGAAGCTCCAGTAAATGTTATCCCCTAAAAGTTATGTGCAAATTTAATAGCTAAGCACTGAGATGAAATAAATTGAAAGAATACATTCATAATGTATGATTTTGACAGCATATCGTTTTAAATTAAATATATCAAATTAAGTTAAAACATATGGTACAAATTTAAGACTGATAAACGTACAATAAAATTGTACGAAACAGTGTAATGATGTCTTTACCGTCGGTGCCATTTTTCAGCCACTACTGTCACGCTACTAAACCATATTTAGGTATGTAGACATTTACATCGGACACCAGGCTTGAGACTATTAAAAGGAATTGGATTACAAAACATTGGTCAGACCATTGCTTGAACGTGGTGGTGTAGTTTGGGACCCACATTTTGGTTATCAAATACAACAGTTGGAGGATGTGTAAAAGAAAGAAGGTAGTTTTGTTTGTGGAAATTACCAGAGGACCCACTCAGCAACTGATATGATAAAGGAGCTGTATTGGGAGTCATAAGAAAACTATTAGGGTGAAGAGAGTGGTGGGAGTGTACAAGGCGTATGTTGGTGATGGAACTTGGAAGGATATTGGTCAAAGAATTAGGAGTACTGCATGGAAGGGAAAAGATGCCCATGAGCACAAGCTGGCACTCGCTTTTAAGCATCAAGGAGTGCGAAAATTTTGTTTTGTGGGTAAGGGTGTTAGGTCTGGAATAAGGTACCAAGGGAGGTGATGCACAATTTACCAAAGACGTTGACAGAATTTAAAATTAAAATTCGTAAATCGCAAAAGTAGATGGGGGAGGAATTTAACAGTGAAGGTATATGAGGTAACAATAAAATACTAAGAAACGTGTATTTAGATTACTAGAAAAATTTCCAGTGGAGCGTGCGATGCTTTGCAATTTAATTTAATTCAGATTCAAAGTAAAAATGTGGGTGATTTTTATACTGCGTTTTCTTTGCTTTTGACGCTGGGTGCGTGTTCACTGGTGCTGAGCCATGACGTTATTTTTATATTTTTTATTTTATGGTGATAAACAGGTCAACTTCGAATTTTAATCAGACCACGTCAATAGTTTGACCTTTGCCCCTATGAACCGGGACTATGCTAGACCCATGAATACACCAAAACACCGTCACGAGCTTGCACTAGTATGGAATACTCATACAGTGCATAGTTACTGATGAGAACTATACGTTCTCAGTTGTGATTACTAATGATTAATGGATACGAATAAAATAGCAACCGCTAGGAGGAAACGGCGTAACTTCATCTGGAGGCAAAGATTGCATGCAATACTCATAGGTAATGAATGACTGCAGAGGAAACTGACAGACTGCAACTCTGGTTTATAAAGTTAAAATTAGAAATTAGAAATGAGATTAAAGTCGTCCGTGAACGGAATAAAACTTTCACTCACGGACGAGCCATTGTTAACAGTTGACAGCCCGTCTCTTGGAGGGCGCTTAACCAGGGAGGAGCTGGCTGCTTCAATATTCGTTCACTTTAATGCGGACACGGTCTAAGCTGTTTAAAATGTATGGAAAGCCAACAAGCTTTAATACGCATTTAAGGTACTTTGCGTCGCTCTTCCTCTCAGGCCCGTCACCAACTTGCCGTGGAGAGCTGCTCTGGGCACACAATACGAAACGTGTTAAATAAATTAACTTGCACACACACCGCCTCCATTGTGGCCAGTTTGTGGCTTCAAGTTCCTTAAATTCTTCTCCATAAATCGCCTGTATAATTTAATACGCACCAAGCCACCTTACCTGCATTCATCTCTGTCGCGAAGTTCCTGAACTTTCCAGCAACGAAAACTTATCTTTAAAGTCTCTCGGGACGAAGACAACTAAGGCCGAGGAATAATATCCGGTGTCCGCTCTATGAAGTTCCTCCGCGAACGAGGGAAGATGGAGCATCTGTATTATTCAGTTGGTTATGGAAGCGACTTAACGCCAGAACATTTTCTGACTTCTCATAACTTTTCTACTCGTAGGTAATACCTTTCGGAAATGACAACACAGCCACTATGCCTTTTAGGAATCCACTCAAAGGCCATTCCACTGATTTCGTACGAAAGAGATACAATTTTACGATTGAAATATATGTATTTTGAGATATCTCTTCCAATGTTATAGTGCAGTGGTAGGCAAACTTTTAAAGATAAAGACCCAATTTCCCCTTTTAAGCAGTCAGCAAAAGTGCCATATGCCTGATAAATTTTAATAAATAGTTTGTGATATCATTTATTAAATAATTAATCAATATACAGGGCGTTCGCCGGGAAACGCAACCCACTGTTAGCGCTACAAGGAAGAAACTGCTCCCGGCGAGCGAGCGCTCAGTTTCCGGCATTGTTCGACCGTCGGCCGCGGACTATTTCATAATAATTACGCTCATAAACTTCATAAACTTGTGTGCTAAGCATTTAAATGTGACGTAATTCATTAGCTTACCTTATAAAAGATGCTGGAAGTGTTGACCCTCTTGTGTAATGCACATTTCACATCTTCTGAACATATTTCGAGACACACGCTGCCCTAACTGACTTAATGATTTTTTGGGTGACTGTTCTAGTCGAAAAGCGATATCGTTAATTTTCTCCTCTGTGAGAATACGGTTGACCGACAGTCTCTTTTTGTTAAAAAATGAACCCGTTTCTCTTACTTTTTTAACCAGACGCAGAATTGTTGATTTAGCTGGCAGTAAAGCGCCAGGAAATTCGCGACGAAATTTACTGCGACACTTTTTAAACGACTTCTTCTTCACATATGTATCGTAGAGAAATATTCTTTGTTGCAAACTGTAACGTACCATAATTTTACTCACACTTAAACACGGTACAGATTAATAAGAGTATGAAGCCCCAAACCAGCCAAACCGCGAAGAAACGTTTATTCACAACACTGATTAATAAGAGACTGAAGTCACAAACTATCTACAATGCAAAGAAACCGTTCTTAACAATGTAATGGTCACTGCAATGCACTGTTGGGGCAGCGGAGGTGTTAAACAGTGCGGTGATTCACGGTGCCGGTTGGCGGAAACTGCTGGGTCCACTGACCGAGCAAGTTGCCGACGGCAACAGACTGGGAGGGTAGCGTTTTCCGGCGAACGCCCTGTACTATCATACATACATTTATGTAAATAATATATTCATAAATAATTCAGATGTAAGTGATAAGCATTTTAATTAATGAGAAAAAAATTGCTTGTATTCATAAATAATTGACATGTAAGTGATAAGAATTTTAATTGATGAGAAAAATTTGCTTGAATTTCCTTAGAAAGTTTTAGAAAATTAAGCGCGTAGCTTCTTGCTTTTAATTTCAAACACGAATCCAAGTTCTCATGGGTTATTCTCAGCAGTCATTTGATGCTATCTTTAAAGTAAGAGTAAAAATATATTTTTAGGGATAAATAAGAAAAAAAGCAAATACTTCACCAAATAAATATAAAGAAGATACAATGCCTGAGGTACAAATGTTATAAAATCTCAAACAATTACAAAACTAGACACTGCACGGTAATAGTCGTGATCACAGGTTAGCAGTTAGCTTAAAACTACTGTGGTATTTTATTTAATTTGTTGTTATTATCGACAAAGGTTGACAAAAGAACTTGTTTATAATGAGCCTGCCAGGTCTTTAGATTTCTCTAACAATACTGCTTCTACTACTACTATTGTTGTTGGTAAAGATGCATTTAAAAAATATTGTTTAGTAGCCCTACTAAAATCCTCAAAGAGCCTCATGCAGGCTTATAGCCGCGGTTTGTCGATACTATTACTATTACTCCGCGATTCACTAAAAGTGTTTGGCGGAGGGTGCATTGCACCTATCAGGAAAGGTAATGGTTTGGAAGGGATATACGGGATACCTGTTATAGGGTATTAAATACACCCCAAGGAATAAAAAAAATTGTTATTGTAATAATCACGCGTAATCACACGGTAGTTATACATATATTTTCATATTCATACAGCCTCCTAAACATTTCAGCGATACAAATAAATACTACAAGGATCGAGTTATTGACAATTCTGTCCTGATTTTGTACCCTAAGAAAACCATGCGACGTAAAAATATAAACGCGTATGGCAGTGTAGGCCAGTAGATCCCGAATGATTGTTCGGCTGCCGCGTGGCATGCTCCTCTGTCAACGCTGCTCTAACTCGAATCCATATGAAATCTACAGATAGATGTGATACATGGGGGAATACTGACACATTAATTCATCGTTTTACTTGTGGAAATGCTGCATATATCTGGAATTGGACGAAGCATGCAATGGCAACTCTATTAGGAACTTCTCCAGCTGAGGTTACATGCGAGATTCTAATACGACCAGACATCAAGACCATGCCACCAGAAAAACATAACTCACTGGTCTTGGTATTAGGACAAGCAGTGTACAATATTCTAATAAAAAAACCTAAGGATCTAGATGATTATTTATCCACACTTAAAATAACACTTTGGAATTTAAAGAATTCAACGAGGTACAGACGCCACTTCGGAGCATATCTGGATGGACTTCTTCTCCGTGACCAATCTTGATGACGCATATTTGACCAGAGTACTCATATTGATGTTTCTGTAACATATAGTGTATTATGTAACTTTAATCTTGTAATGTAGAAATGTAATGTATTAAGGTTTCAATAAACCTATCGAATTAAAAAAAACCTCAGTAATTCTACCGGGTAAAAGTGACCTACAGCTTTACGTGGAATCCGAACTACGAAACGTCCTAGCGTGCTTCACATGAACAAAGCAAAACTCTGTCAGAGGCGAAGGTCAATCTTAAGACTCGTAAAAATTCCAGCAGAGACCGAGACTCGAATTGGGGTCCTCATTCCCCAGGCGCGCGCATTAACTAACTGAACCAACAGACAGGTCTACCTCGCTATAATGGTCGGTTTCACGTAAGCGATCTGCATCTTTTTGATGATCAGATAAGCAATGAACATAACAGACTATGGACCCAAACACCTAGTCTTGACGTAACAACTGTAGCGTCATACCTAGACGTGACACGTCTAACGCTATTAGTCGAATCAGACATTCGCTAAACAATGTGACGTTCAAATAGAACGCCGTGAATGGGAGAGCCAGTGAACTGCCTGAGTGTGCTGCGCACATGTCGCACAATCGTAAAATAGTTTTACGCCTCTTCGATGTCGAAGTCATTAGAGGTGGGAAATGGCAAGGAACGCGAAAGAAGTCGGCCTTGGCCTTTTTGAAGCAACCATCCCGATATTAACGTGGATTGATACGGAAAATCCAAATTTAGATGGGCCGAACGGCGATTCGAACCCGCTTTCTTTCGAATGCGAGGTTAGAGCGCTAACCACTCACTCACCACACTCGGCGAAAGGGGAAGAGCCTTAGACTAGGTTGTCCAGAATATCCAGCGAGAAAGCTGACGAGAAGGAGAGGCCATCGTTCTGCTTCGATCTGGTAGTGGAAACGATTTGATTTCTCATCCTGCAGTCGGCGGTTTCGTCTCAGAGCCGGAGAGGGTGCAAGGCTTCGTCTCCATCCTAATAGGAGACTAGGGGCAGTGGGCTAGATCATATCTTCTATAACATGCATGGGGCATGAGCTGCAGACTTCTTAAGTCTACGAATATCGGTTAGAGCTCATACCAACAAAAATGGCTGAACAGAGCATTGCTCGAGTTCCTGAAAAGAGTAGAGTTTTTGGGTGTGGTATAAGTTATCCGTACAGCCACCAGGATGCGCGTAGAATCAGAGAGTGATGAAAAGAACGGGTAAATTTTGTTACTGTTTTATCAATGAACAACTTTGAACATTTTTCACTGACACGATAACAGCTCCGAGTAGAGATTTCATTTTGCACTATCAGCTTGCTACAAGTTGTGAATTAAGATTCGCTGACGGCCAACATTTCAGACTGTGATTTTCATTATTCCAGTTCGCTGGTTTCATTGTTGATTTGGTATTTGTGTTTGAAAACTTGTAAGATTATAATAAGTATATCACGTATCTCCTTATGTGTACAACTACTGAATGACATAAACTTCACGTGTCCCAACAGTGAATTAAAGACATATAAAATCAATTTAATTACATTAATGAAAGCAACATTTATATTAAATTAAATAACCTCTTGCTTAATGCTTCGTGTTCACTTTAAAGTAAATGCCCACCTGTTCAACCAGCATAGTAGCAAACGCCATTAGTGTTAATTTTATTTCAGGACATTTCTCCGTTGCCCTGAAATTGAATTACCAGAAAAAAGAAATGATACTTTTCTTAGAGTTACAAATCTTGTATTAGTCCACAACCCAATGGTCGATTGGGTCCTCCCGATAGAGGTATATCGAGCCAATGTGTTACAGATACAACGCCTATTTCCCTTCCTCGGGGACCTTCAGATTAACGCGGAATCCGAGCCACAGAGCAACCGGACTAACCTCACGCGAACGAAGCATAAAATACCTGCTCGCTGCGGGATTCGAAACCAGGACCTCACATGTCAAAGGTGAAAGCTGTCTGGCAGCTCAAAACAGGGTAATTAAGTCGTCTAAGAGGAATCACGAATATTCTTTAATGTTGACAGTGGGTTAATCGGCGTTTTCTGAAACCAAAATTTGGAAAAACAAGTTTACAGTTTTAAAAGTCTACAGTGGTATAGTCATCATTGATCATAATAAGAAAACATGATATTTTTTTTGGTAGTATTTATGTCAGGTGGTTTCATTTCATTGGACCTGACGGAGCAAATTTTTTTTTTTTTTCATTATCTTAGGAAAGAATACCAATCGAAATTTTGTTTTCGCTATGAAAAATCCTTCCGTTGCATCTAGTGCACAGTATTTGTATGAACTGATTGTTTGCTTGTGTGACAAAAAGTTACAACACTAGTTCAGGTTCTTTTCATAACTTCAAAATTTTACAAATCTTAATGCAAAACGTCTACTATTTTCATCAAATGTTATATAAAAAATGAAAATCGTAATAAATGTGATCCAGTTGTTTAATATAGAAATGACATATTTAAGTAACAAGATCACCCCGTGATCATTGCATTCATTCAATACTTAAAACATCATTGGAGTGTCATAGACAACTAATAATTTCGTTCTTTCCTGTATCTAAACGTTTACAGTTACGAACGTATAAATAATATTGGATACGCATGATGTGCGATTGAACATGTCGTAGAAGAAAATGGAAATGGCATACAAGCTTCCGAATGCAAATAGTTTTCATTTACGTGCTATAGGATGATAATGATCAGAAGAAATTATGGTTTCAGATTTGGACCAGGCTGCTGGATTGTTAGGTTACAGAGTGGAACAGGTTAAACCGAACCCTCTGAGGAATACTGAAGTCAAGCCTAAATTCAAGGAAACCCAAGTAGATAATGTCACAGGAATCAACGACATTTGTTCATTTCTAGCATAGTTCCCTGCGTTGTCCGGTGTTATCTAGGTTGTTTGCCCACAAAGTAAAGACTGAAGTTCATAACAGAGGTCAGTTTTCTGTACTTGTGAATCAAATTTCATGTCAATTGCTCCATTTTTATACGTATTTGAACGACTATCCTCCCGTGTAGCAGAAATGAGATAGGATTGTGGTTGATATATTCCTCCAAAATTTTTAGCAACCCTATCAGGAACATGTGTACCAAGTTTCACCAAAATACCCAGAGCCATTCGTGCAGCAATAGAAACAATTAATAGAAAAAAATAATTTTTCGAAAAATGTGGAAAAGACACAATCGTTCAAAAATAAATTATAAAAATACTTGAAATAGCCACACTAAAGGCTTTAAAACGACACTTTCATGTTCAAACACATCGGATATGCATTATTATTTACTATTAACAGCGAATATAATTTCACTTCCAAACATGAAAGACTGTAGCTGTGCGGTCGGAAATCGAAGTTTCGAGAACCAAAGAATTTCTCATAAAGTTGTTTTCTACAGGGCGTTCGCCGGGAAACGCAACCCACTGTTAGCGCTACAAGGAAGAAACTGCTCGCGGCGAGCGAGCGGTCAGCTCCCGGCATTGTTCGACCGTCGGCCGCGGACTATTTCATAATAATTACGCTTCATAAACTTCATAAACTTGTATGTGCTAAGCATTTAAATGTGACGTAATTCATTAGCTTACCTTATAAAAGATGCTGGAAGTGTTGACACTCTTGTGTAATGCACATTTCACATCTTCTGAACATATTTCGAGACACACGCTGCCCTAACTGACTTAATGATTTTTTGGGTGACTGTTCTAGTCGAAAAGCGATATCGTCAATTTTCTCCTCTGTGAGAATACGGTCGACCGACTCTCTTTTTGTTAAAAAATGAACCCGTTACTCTTACTTTTTTAACCAGACGCAGAATTGTTGATTTAGCTGGCAGTAAAGCGCCAGGAAATTCGCGACGAAATTTACTGCGACACTTTTTAAACGACTTCTTCTTCACATATGTATCGTAGAGAAATATTCTTTGTTGCAAACTGTAACGTACCATAATTTTACTCACACTCAAACACGGTACAGATTAGTAAGAGTATGAAGCCCCAAACCAGCCAAACCGCAAAGAAACGTTTATTCACAACACTGATTAATAAGTGACTGAAGTCACAAACTATCTACAATGCAAAGAAACCGTTCTTAACAATGTAAGGGTCACTGCACTGCACTGTTGGGGCAGCGGAGGTGTTAAACAGTGCGGTGATTCACGGTGCCGCGTGGCGGAAACTGCTGGCTCCACTGCCCGAGCAAGTTGCCGACGGCAACAGACTGGGAGGGTAGCGTTTTCCGGCGAACGCCCTGTATTATAGTATTAAAACTGATTTAATTGCTATCCTTTTCCTATTTAAGGAGGAAACGTTACATGCGATACTAAATGCACAACTAATCAGATATATTGACAGAATTTTAAAATTAAAATTCTGTAGAGAGAAAATTAGTTAGTCGAGGTTATTGCAATTAATGCATTTTAATATTATAGAAGTGTTTAGGAAAATAGCCACCATGCCATGTGCACCATCATAATTACAATAAATCAAATCAAAACTATATGGAAAAATAGTGGAATATACGTTTTATTGCGAGCTTTTGTTGATATTTTTATAATACGATAATGCCTTGCGTCAAATTTTATTCCTTTATAACATGTGCTATAGACATGACACCTGCGTAAACAGAATAAAATAGAATGATACCAGCTTGAAGAATCCTTGACTAGCTCTGGCTGACTTTGCCACGTGTGTGCATTGATCCATCGGCCTGACAACATTCTGATTAATTTTGTTATCCAAGAGCCTCATGCGTGCTGTATCATTTGACGCGAATGGCTGCGCGACACGCACCTGAGATCCTGCGAGACGTCGAAACTGATTGTCGAACTCGTAAATACGGAGGCTGATACGAAACTGTCTGCTCATATAACAGATGGACGGAGATAAGCTGCAAGTCGTTTCTGTGAACGGCGTTGCACCCTCAGGAATGTAGAATGCGTATTCACATACGGCAATAAATAACTAAATCATTCAAAATTAAAATCAAAATATTATCATAGAGTTCATGATTCCCAATAACAGAGTTTTTCGATGAAATGAATATAGCAACGAATGTATTAGTGTGGTACGTAATAACCATACACTTGCAGGATGTCACGAAGGGCATTGACAAGTATATGAATATACTAATAACATTGGTCTTAATAAATTCCTAATATTGATCTTTGCTGATAAATTCCGTAGATATTCCAAACAAAAGTATCCAGGTACCACCGAGCGTGGTGGTGTAACGGATAGCGTTCTGGCCTCGCATTCGGGAGGACGGCGGTTCGAATCCCCGTCCGGGCATCCAGATTTGGGTTTTCCATGGTTTCCCCAAATCACTCCAGGTGAATGCCGGGATGCTTCCTTCAAAAGGCCATGGCCGAATTCCTTCCCATTCCTTGCCCCCATCCTTTCCAGTCTCTAAAGACCACGTTGTTAAAAAGGGACGTTAAACTGTTAAAAAAAAAAAAAAAAAAAAAAAAATCCAGGTACTACTGACTCTCTATGCAATACATCAAATTTGATGTAAAAACAGCTCTTTTCGAGCTGCATCCTATATCTCATATTGTACATTTTGACTGAATGGAGATCCTAGTGACTTTGGATAGAATAGTATAGTAGTGCAGAATAACTATACTGCACAACTATACAAAAAAAAGCCTTCTTCGATAAAAGGAATCTATTGTTTTCAGTCATCGGCCCTTTAGTCATAAAGAACATCTTAAATCAGTATGTGGCCTTAACAAATTTGAAGCTTGGTCTTGAAGTATGTGGGATATGGTTCTACAGGTAAATATTGAGTGGGCTGATAAATTTTAAAAAATGAACATGTTTTGGAAGTGATTAGTGTCAAAAGAAGTTTTTTGATTAGTCTCACAGAAACAGGATGCACGATGGTGTGCCAAAACTTAAGACATATTAGGTTACTTAATTTTGTCAAAGGAGGGAAGAAATAAAGTTAAGAGCAGCAGTAGAATATAAATATTAGAATCAATGATGCAGATAATTGAGGACTTAGATTGTAATGTGTATGTTAAGCTGACTTCGATATATAGCTGGTCGCTGCAAATACACTCTCCTTCATCAGGATACATGTGTAAACAACCACACGCCACATGTTCTTTTGGTGAGATCGAAACTATTGCACTGTTCCTTATTCCAATCTCTGACACCCTTACGTACAAAATATAAGTTTTCTACTCCCTTATACATGAAATCGACAGCCCATATTTTTTCCCATGGTCATAGTTTCCCTTCAATATACCTCTCTTTAATTCTTACACCAGTATCTTTCCATGCTTCATTACCAATATATGCCGTGTATACTTCTAGCTGTCTCTTCACCCTCCTCCTATCTTCCCATGAATCCCTTTATCATATCGGATACTGACTGTGTTCTCCGATAATTTACCGAAACAAATCTAGGAGTACTTCATTACATACCCCTAACTCCTGTATTTGATACTCAAGATGTGGGTTCCAAACTACACCTCAACATTCGATCAATTGTCTATCCAAAGTTTATAATCCATCTTCTTCACTTCTCTGCTATATCCCCTCAGCACCCTTTAGGATTTTATAACCTTTTCCTACCACCCGTCTAATTTGTATCGTCTAGTTGAGTTCACCACCAGATGTTACGCCAAGATATATACACTTCAAGTCTTCAACAGGCAAGTCTGTCCCCACTAAGGATTGCAATCCCGCAGTGTTTTCAATCCCGCGGGATCCGCGCGGGATTTGCGCCAATCCCGCGGGATCCGTGCGGGATTGGTACAAACAGTTTTTTAACGCATATATTTAAAACATAGTTACTTAAAACGTTAATAAATTAAATAATAATTAAATTAATGAATAATTTTTAATGTTAAATGATAAAAATTAACAGTTAACAATATTTTGATTGGAAAAATGACATTAAAACTTTTTAGCGTCTCTTAAGTGTATTTCGAGGTTTTCCATTTTGTTTTTTAATCTAAACCAATTTTCAAATAAATAAATAATAAAAATGGAAAATATTAAATCTTAGGTCAATTATGTGCCTTACAATACATCTCATAAGTTTAAAAATATGGTTTGCTTAATGGCCAAGTTACCAGAGTTTTTTTTTCCATTTCACAAAGTGAAGTGAATATACTCTGTAAAGTGTAGACTTGGCTCAGAACAAGATCTCATAACTTTTTGTCACTGCATAAGCCCGAGACTTGGCCCTTTTTGCGTGATTCATTATTATATCTCCTGATTCCTTGATTGATATTACAGTTGATTCAATGTTATTAAAAGAAACTACTCACCAACACTTAAACTGTCAAGTATTTCAGATTTACTTATGTGGCCTAACGACGTTTTTAGACTGGAAATTATTATTTTTTAGTAAGAAAGGAGACTTTCTCGGCGAATGATTGTAGTGAAAATCCTCATAGGTTGTATCTCCGGATTTTCATTGCAAACACACGAAATTACACAAGTGAGGAAGACGGCGGAGGCAGCCGTCGAAGTATGGTGTTCCTACAACACAATTCGTCGATACACCCGTGAAAATTTCATTATAATTTTTTTTACCTTTATTCCAAATAGTAACAAGGAGAATAGGGATTAATGGAAAGCCTGAGCGGCACATGTAAGCAGGCGGCTTTCGTCAAAGAAACGCATTGAGGCAGCGGCCAAAACAACAATAAGTCAAAGGATATACAATATACTTTTGATAGCTGTTAAATAAACAGGTACACGATCGTTAAAATTACGATAACATTAGTTTCATATCAACGAATAATCAAATTTTAAGCCGCAAAGTAGGAAATTGTCACAATTACTTTATCTGCAAATACAGAAAATGGGAATAATGAAACCTTGAATAAAAAGCTGTAACCGTGTAGTTCAGGTAACATGTGCGACACTTAAAAAATAATTATATAGTCAGAAAATCGTACTAAATACGCACCATAACTCAAATTACAGAAATGTGTACTCAAACCAAAGGTAAGTTTTGATGAATACGTAAAAGTGTATTTATTTGCTTATGAATGACGAAGGTTGACAAAAATAAACGTTAGTTCACATGAGTCAAATGCCAACTGGAAGGGTACAGGCAAACAGTGCAAAATATCCGACAGAGACCGAGTGGGGCAGCGAGTCACGCAGACTGACACGCGTTTCCGCCGGATTTTGCGGATTGCGGATCCGCTTAATTTTGTGCGGGATCCGCCAGACTGTTAAATGATGCGGGATCCCGCGGGATTGCGGGATCAAGCTTTGCTGGATTGCAATCCCTAGTCCCACCCTATGATGATAATCAACCTCTAGTCTTTATATCTGGGTACCTAATAAGCTGACTCTTTCATTCTGTGTAGCTGTGGTTTCTGTAATATCTCGATCACACAGAGATATGCTAGTGTACTGGACCCCCCGATTACCACTGCGCATAAATCTCTCTGCACACACCTTTTAAAGCCACTCATATCACCACCTGATAATGGGGTTGATTTTCTAGATACATCAGAGATACGAAAGTTGTAAAATGAAACTGACAACTTCATTTTTATTTTTTCCAGAAAATTGTGGGCAGAATTATCATAACCGTGGCGCTGTAATTTGATGATAGATTCTTGTGGAAATAAATCGAAAGAAAATAATATATATTTTTTTATTATTTGACTTAGTTTTCGAGGTATCGGACCAACTTTTTTTGTTTTTTGGGGGGGGGGTGCACTTCTGATTCATGAGGTCATTAGATGCGGCAAAGGACTGGGGACAAAGAACGGAAAAGAATTCTGCCATGGCCTGTTAAACGCGAATCTGGATGCCCGGATGGGGATTGGAACCAGCGTCGTCGCGAATGCGAGGCCAGAGCGTTAACCGCACCACACTCGGTGGGTTAGTGGGGAGCCTGTTTGTGAAGTACTGCAGTTGCGTTCAGGGATACGAGCAGAGAGTTGCGGCGATCGCGTTAATGGGACGCCGCGCCGCGCCGGCTGCAGTGCGGGCCCTCGCAGCTGGCTCTGCTCATAAATAAAACAGCGCCGCGACACTCCATCAGGCCCGGGACGCCCAAATTTTCCGGCACATCTCTCGCGGATCGACCAGCACGCAGCGTCATACCTGATTAATGGCGCCTCGCCCGCGCTGCGTGCAGAGTCTCGAAAGCGAGCACTCCGCAAGGCACTAACAGACGATGGAGTAGACTATACGTACAACGTAATTTATTGAATTGGTTTAGATTTTTTCCTTTATCGTAATAGATGTTGTCGACGACGCCTGTCACCTCGTGGTTACGTCACACCACCCAATTCTAGCCCTGGTTCATTACGTATTTGAGGTACCGGTGCCTAAGAAGTTTAATAATTTGTCTTCTTCGTTTCATTGTTCGTCTTGGGTTTACACCAGATCGGATTAATGGTTCGTTCTAGGTTCTTGTAACTGATTCCACTGTCACAGGATGTCTACGTACAGCCCTTGAGGGTTGTCGTATTTATTTAGCAATTCCCAATATTTTTCGTGATCAAATCAAAACATCGTATGACCTGGTTGGCAGCCAGGTGAAAAACCTTTCAATTTTCCGCGTAATGCGCCTCTTGTCGTGCCTAACTAACCTAAACGGCTAATGATACGGGTAAAGGAGACCTACAACATATAAAAGCCTACTGTGTCAAAGAGGGCTGAAAGAAACGAGCTTATGTGAGTGCGGGGCAGAAGGAACCCCCGAACATGTAATGTGGTCCTGTCCGATAACAGAAGAAGTAAGGAAGCCGAATATCAACATAATACGGAGTAGATCAACACGAGACTTAATTCTAGATGAGAGATCATGGATAATTCTCCATAATCTGGCGTACAAAGTATCTCAACTGCACAAAAAAAGATATCTGGACCAAGCGTCAGTCGGGCACGGGGACCGGCCTAGGGAAGTCGCACGGCAAAACATACGGGCATATAAAATTATTCACGGATTAGAGTAAACAGTATCCTACAGAAACTTCCGGGAGCCGGAAGTTTTGTCCCGATGTGTCGGTCGATCCTGTCCTACTGGAAATCCAGAAGGGCATGGCTGCAGACTAACCCTGGATGATAATGGTGGGTAGATTAGTGTTGATAGAGTAGTATAGGTTTAAAGTTAGATTAGAATAGACGTTGTAGATAAATTTTTGTAACATAAAAATGGATAAGGCCTTATAGAGGAAAAGTAGATTATAATACCACAGGTGATTATTTCAAAAACAATTCAAATGCATAACTATTAAATTAAGTAATACTGCCATTGTTAAAACGGAACCAAGCCTACTACAGGCCTGAATCAGAACGATGGCGTGGCAGAATGAGCAAACGTCAGCATAGACTTAAGACAAACAAAGCGCTTCTACCACGGCCAAAACAATCTTGTTTGTGATGTAGAGGGAGTGATCATTGACTTTTGCACAAATAAACAATGAATTACAACAATATTTGGGAGTTAATTTTCATATTAATGGTAAGCCGGGATGCTGCAAATGCGAACTGGCTCAGGACTGTAGTGGCTGAGAACATATAATTAAGTGAATGTTACTTAAAAGCAATTGTTATTACCCAGTAATCCGGTATAACTACATGATAGATTACAGAATGATATGTACAAACTGGGTTAACTGCAACTAACTGAATAATGGGATACTCTAAGAATAACTAGAATATTTCAATAAAAACCATTAGCACTATAACAACAATAAGCGATATTTGTTATTCAATATAACATTAAAATTTGCAATAGCAGCATTAACTGTTATTACTGTAAGCAGGGCCAAATGTAATATTACAGAATTAATTAGACAGTAAGTCAAAGTGTAACGGAACTGTATGCCAAATTGCTTGCATGTAAATAATTTGTACAAATCTCAAAACATTATGTAATTTAGTCACTAAGATATTAGGCTGTATAAATGCAGGGTAAATAAAAAAAAAATAAAATAAAAAAGACCTACAAAATTACGCGGAATCCGAACCATGGAAGCGTTCTAGCATACTCCGCAATACACAGTAAGCTGTGCCAGAGGTGAAGGTCGGGTTAAGGGGTTATAAAATCTCCACTGAGACAGGGATTCAAACCGAGGACTTGTCGATCTAAAGTCAAATGCCTTAATTAATGAACCACGTGGCAGCTCACAACAACGTTCCAGGGTAGATAGGACCGGTCAACGGGAGTACCGAAATTGACATTTATTACTCCCTCTCGGATTCCCCCCCCCCCTCCCCAAACCATTTACCACCATCATCTACCCGCGCCGCAGAAATGGACTCTTCCGAACTACCTGCCATTACAGCACTAAGGGCGCCCACGGGGAGGCACGTAGAGCCAGCGCCTGCCACGAACCAGGCCGAAGACTCTTCCGAAACCTGGCCGTATAGCTGAGAACCTCTCTGTGTAACCCGCCCCCCACCCAGGTACCACAACTGCGGTGGCCAAGCGCGGCGCAGGTACACCTCGATGTACATTCAGCCACTAGTGCAACCTCTTGAACAGGGACGTGCTCCGAATGCGCTTTCGCCCACACCCACCCGACACATGCATCCTGTATGAGTATAGATTCCCACACACTCGTCCAAGCTCCACAGAGCACCATCGTAATACAAGATCTCGCGGCAGAGCTCATACGTCACCACGGCGCTCACCGGGTGGCGCTGCCCCACCCCGAGCAGGCCCATGCACTACCAGTCATCACGTATTTAGAGGACCCATCTTTTTTTTCGATGCCTCTGCGGCTGTTATTGTAGTCCCACTACCTTTGGTAGTATAACTTCTAGGTGTCAGGATAGGGTGTTGATTTTTGGGACACTTTTTATTTCACTTTCAGGGGAAAAACCAGGGCAATGACCATCTAGGATGGTCTTAATGGTGAAAAAACCCCTGCGGAGTTCACGTACTGTACTTCTCTATGTTGGCTGGTGTAGAATACTGAGGGGAACTTTATACTTATGCCATTGCCTCGGCAATACCATTCCAAGCGACTCGGTTCTTTCGTCTCTGGCGTCATTCAATTTCCTGTGGAATTTTCTTGTTAAATTAAATATTTCGTTATTTATTAGAGGAATGTTTGTCTCGTTATGTAGAGTTTCGATTGGTGTATATCTAAGTGCGTTAAGGATCATTCTTAGACATCTATTCTGGAGTAACTGGATTTGTTGTAGATTGGTTTGGCTTGCCAGCCCCCATATCTGACATCCATATAGTAAAAATGGGAGAATAACCGATTTTTATATTCTTATCTTGGTATTTAACTGTAAGTTGCTGCTTCGTAATACTGGTGAAAGGTTGGAAATTATTGCTAGGCCTTTGTTTTTCCTATCCATGATATGTTGTCTGAATAATTATCTGTTATCCAGTAATATACCCAGGTACCGATGTTCTTTAACCCAGGGAATATTTTGGTTCATAATTTTTAAATTTTCATTTAGATCTGGCCTTTTTTTGTGAAATAGATTCCTGCACATTTGGCAGGATTGATTTTAATTTTATAGTTTCTGCACCATTTGCTGATTTCGTCGAGTCCTTGTTGTAGGTGAGTAACGTTAAGATCATGTCTTCTTCCTGTCGTGTACTCTGTAGTGTCATCGGCAAACTGTGCCAGTTTCACATAAGACGGAGTCGGGATTTTATTTATATAAATTTTGAAAAGTGGCGGTGCGATCACTGATCCTTGTGGAATTTCAGCTGGAATCGGAAAAATTGATGACCTCTGTCCGTCAACTTCTACGTCGAATTTTCTGTCAGCTAATTAACTTCCGATGAATTTAATATAGCAGTGTTTAATAGCCGTTTTCCGGCATACGTTTAGCATATCAAACTTTGTCATAAGCTTTTTCTATGTCTAAAAATACTACTACTGCTTTAGATTTACTAAAGTTAAATTTTTTTTTAGTTATATCTTCTGTAATACGGAGCAGTTGAGTTGTTGCGGTTACGCGGTTTTGAAATCCGAATTGTTCTGATCTTATCGTCTTTTCTTCTTCGAGACTGGTGTTAATCCTCTTTAGCAGGATTCTTTCTAGTACCTTAGGTGCTGTGCTACCTTCCATGGTGTGGGATAGTAAACAATTTAGCAGACAGCTGTTAAAAATTTTCGTCAAAAGTACTAATCCCTTTTTCGGCAGGTTTTTCAGATGTATGTTCTTAATTTTGTCGTGTCTTGGACTTTTAATTGTTGCAAGATTCTTTATTATGCTTCGTACTTCACCCGGGGCTGTAAGCTCTGGCTGGTCTGAAGTTGGCAGTTGGAATGGGAAGGAATTCGTCCATGGACTTTTAAAGGCATTCGCCTGGAGTGATTTGAGGAAGCCATGGAAAATCCAAATCTGCATGCCCGGACGGGGACTCGAACCGGCGTCCTACCGAATGCGAAGCCAGAACCCTAACCGCTCACCCACCACGCTTGGTATATTTGATCTCAAATGATCACCAGATTACTTTAGATGATACTTCATATAATAACAGTAGGAGATACGGAGTGTTCGGTACTCCTGAGTCGACCGTGTGTTTGGTATTACCGCAGCGGGAAGTGTTGCACAACTTTTGTTCCATGATTAATGTGGTTCTGCAGACAGACTGGGGTTAGTGGGAACAAATACCCCGTGGCTGAACGCCCCCCCGTAATGGGCGGATACTGTGCGTGCATTAACCCGGCAACTTGCCGGCGGCCAACTTGCGCCGCGCAACACTTGTTACACCGAGGCGCCCAGGGCAGGTGTTCGACAACTTGGCCGCCGCCACATTGTTAGCGAAATATCGCTTACACCACGCACAACTTGTAATCGACCCCGCAAACTGTTTGTACCATTAGGAATCTCAACTGCAAAGACTACGAGCGGAGCTTTCCAAAGTTGTAATCACCCCACCATCGCCTAGCCCCACTTGAAATCAAACTCACAACACTTTTAAAATAAACTTAGCTTATCTCCTCGTATTTACACATCTTTTCGCCCTAAGGTAATCAATGTTTGGCCACCATTAGACATGCGTTCATCAACGTGCATAACATCAAATATTAGGTACCTTCTTATATATAATACTTGCTTTATAAATGCTTACTCTACATGAAACTAAATACGTAGCTCTGACGAATATACTGAAATATGATTTACGGGATAAGTATTGTTTGCTAATATTAAATCAATTCAATTCCCATTAGTTTCAACAGAACGTGTATTTCTAATTTAAATGTTTGATTTTCCATGAGAAGGTAATATACGTATTCTTTGTATCCCTACCAGGAACTTAAATCGTCATAGAAATACTTACAGTTCTTTGTGTGAATTTTCGCCGCTCACCTACTTTTGCCCCTTACGAATTTTAATTTTGATACTTAGAGTGGTAGGTGAGCGGTACTGCTCTGGCCTCGCATTCGGGAGGACGTGGGTACGAATCCCCGTCAGGGAATCCGGATTTGAGTTTTCCATTGTTTCCCCAAATCACTCGAGGTGGATGCCGGGATGGTTCTTTGAAAATGCCGTGGCCGAATTCCTTCCCCCCAGTACTTCCCTGTCTCTAGCATTAATTTTTAATTCTTACATTATTTTCGTTAAATTGTGCAGCATTGTCATTGCCAACCTATTGCATTCCATCACTCCCACCCTTACAAAAGAGATTATTCCCACGTCCCTACGACATAAATCAAGTGCTAGCTTGTGGTTATAATAATCATCTTCCTTCCATGTACTACTCGTTTACTAACATCCATTTAATCATTCATTGCCAATATATGTCTTTTATACTCTCTGCAATCGTATCACCCTCTACTATCTTACAGTGACGCCCAATCATGATACTTTATCAGCTACTTATTGTGGTTAACATATACACTAAAATATTCACAATCACTTAGGATGATTACGAAATATTCACAGCCGCTGTATATCATCGCCTAACATTTGGGAGGACACGGATTCGAATCTCCGTCCGGGCATCCAGATTTGCTTTTCCATGGTTTCCCCAAATCACTCCAGGTGAATGCCGGGATAAAATGCCATTACCTGTTGCCTTCCAGTTCCTTATTCCCAGTCCATTCCCGCCTCTAATGACCTCGGTGTTGACTAGGTTTATAGGCATAAGCAAATATATATATATATAATCTCATGTGTTACTTTATACTGATTCGTGTAATGGGATTTATTAAATGGTTCAAGGGGTCAGTTTTGTGATTACCGTGGTAACTTTGTGTGTTAATTATATTTCCTTTCATTATAATTTCCGAATGGATTATCATCATAGCTTGTAATTAAGGAATTGTCCAGTGTTTCCACTGGGTAGTTAAAACTAGGCTTGTAAAGGAGGTCATCTTTCCGGATGCGGAAGCTGATGCGGATGTTAAGTGCTCTACATCCACGGATCAGGATTTTTAGTGAAAGCGGATGTGGAAAAATAAATTTAGAATTATTTAGATTTTATTATTTTATCAAAAATAAATTTAAAATCAAAATAAGTTTATTTTTATACCAAATTCCATATCTTTTCATAAGTGTAGTCTATTTCCATATAATACTGCCATACTAATTTTTTTTTTTTTTTTTTTTTGCCTCATTTCACAAAATGAACTTTGCGGCGTTCGCGGGTCGATTAAATCAAGCACAAGGCCACGCCGTCGCATATTTCCTTGCTCGCTATACCCCATCCCGCCGCTCTAGTGGCCCATCCACAGTACAACTTGTAGGACCTACGATGACCTGATTTTCTATAAAGAACACTCGATGGACCGTGAATGGGGTTACAGGACTATATGTAGGACGTGTTGTTGGACTTTCAGATAGCAAACATGGGACTTTGTTGTCCAACAAGCTATGGATATGATTGGAGGAAAAATCCTACGAGTGTGCGATAAGGTCACATGGCTTTCCGCTAGAAAGTATGAGTGGAAAGGATTGCCTGGAACATTTCGTTGGACCCCTTCTAGTAGCGTGAATAGGTAAGCGCATCGTACGGATGTCCTATAATTTGGACCGTGAATAGGCCGCTTTACTTTACATGCAAGTTCAAACTTTTAAATTCGTCGCTTAGGTAATAACACCCTTCAGTTCATTGTTACTTTTATTGTAAGATCGTAAGAAAAAAAAAACAACCTCGTTGTTAGCTTAGAGAAGATGGGCCACGACGCGTATAAAGAGAAAAGTGTATTATACATTGCAATGTAAACAAAACATCCTCTATATATCCACATTAAAAATTTTGAAGTGGAGGTAGGATTTCATGCGAAAGTTCCGCAATTGAGGATACGGAGTTCCGTTACATTGCTAGTTAAAAGCAAGGGTTGTCGGCTCCTGGAGCAATCGGTGGGTGGGGGAAGAGAGAAACCTTAATTGAGGCTATCTGTCTGCGATTCTTGTAAGTTATGTTATCTACGATATGTTGTCGTGTCTGCTTTTGAGAAAGTTACTAAAATTTACGAATTGACGAGATGCATTAATTAATAATCTAATTAGTAGAATTATTCCCGGGTAGGTGCCAAGAATGGAAGTGTTCTCTATCCGAGAGAAGCGATGTTCGAGTTCTATAATAATTTTACCAAAGCAATTGCACTTTTGAGATTACTATTAAAACACACATATAGTCAAATGACATACTGATATATTGGAAAGGAAGTCTTTGAAAGCAGGGTTTACAACACCTATATTATTTTCTTTGAATATAAAATTGATTAATTTATTGAACAGAACTGAATACTTAAGGAGGTTACAAAATGAGCAATTCAGAGCCTGATTAAAATCTCAGGTCGTTGCCAAGGGTTGAACGAAGGTAGAGTGTCTATACTTTGCCGGAGTTCTGTATCACAGCAGATGACGTGTGAAGAACACGGAGTCTAACGGACCCCCTGGATCAGCTGGTTGCAAGGCCGGAAGTGGCTGCCTGACGAGCTGGCTCCCTGCAGGTGGTAACCTCTGGCAATCTCCGGGGGTTCACCGCCGCGTGTTGTTTGCTGACTAGAAATAGAGTGTCCTCCCCTCGCTTCTTGCCTTCGTCGATAACTTCCAGGTCCCTGTGGGAAATTTCAGCCAAGCTTTTAATTTCTTCTTTGGTGCTCCTCATGAAACATAGAATTTATAATTTATAAAAGTTTTAACAAACTCTTCTATTCACTGGGCTTCCAAAAGAGGCGTTCCGCAACCTGCCTTTTTCTGAGAAACGCACGAGGAATACGTTCTTTCGTTTGCAACTTTCCACCGTACCAGGAAAGCGTCTGTCAGCGTAGACCCAATATGGTTATTTGTATTTTTTTGTGAATGCATGAAGCTTCTAGCTTTATGGCCTGCAATAAATCGTTCGTCCTGTTAATGTAGATAAAAGTCACGGTACTCTAGCTGGTGTCAAAGGTGGTGGAATCTTACAGCACAGTTCGATCCTAGCTAAATAGCAAGCACACCCTTTCCAATTACCAAGTGGTACATTACAATCTGCTGTTGGTATTTCTCGATAATGAGAAAGAATATGATCGTGTACACAGGAGTAAGGTATGGAAGGCTTTGGAGAACAGAGGACTTCGCAAAGAAACCATCAGGAGAGTGACAGAACTGTATCAAGGAAGTGTGAGCTATGTGAAAATAGGGGAAGGAAGAACAGATTGGCTGAAACAAACGAATGGACTCAAACAAGGAAGTGCCCTATCACCCCTACTCTTAATTGTAATCATGGATGAAATAATGCAGAAGGTGGCAGCGAGGATGGGAGAGGAAAACATGAAGGTGATGGCTTTTGCGGACGATCGGATGATCTGGGGAGGTAAAGAAGAGGAAGTGCAGTGGCAGTTGGATGTATGAACAGACAGTGTGGAGGAATATGGTCTGAAATTTAATGTAAAGAAATGCGAGTACATGGTAACTACCAGATAGAAGAATAGGATAACCCAGGGAATTGTGATGGCAGGCGAACAACTGAAGAAGGTAAACAGGTTCAAGTACTTGGGGAGTGTATTAGAGGAATGTGGAGGAAATGATGGTGAGTTAAGTGAAAGAGGAAGACAAACAGAGGCGTTTCTAAGGAGCATTAGAAGCCTAATACGTAATAAAGATGTGCCACAGAGAAGGAAGAGAGCAATTTATCACTCATAATATACGCCTATCTTGACTCTCTCTGACTTTCTCTGCTGAAACATGCACTGTAAAGAAGGGGGACATCAGCAGAGTACAAGCAAGAGAAATGAAGTTTTTTAGAGGTAGAATGGGAGTTACTAAAATGGACAGTATAAGGAATGAAGTGATTGGATGCACCATAAAAGAGGAACAACTACAGAAATGGGCAGAGAGGACCAGACTGAGATGGTATGGACGTGTAAAGAGAATGGGGGTTCAGAGAATCCCAAGAAAACTCCGCGAAATTAAGGAAGACCAAGAGATGGATGGTTGAAAGGAGTGAAAGAGAGTAGAGGATTGGAACAAGGAGACGGAGAGGTGGTGGGAAGAAAGAAGGAAATGGAGAGGCTTGTGCATGAAGCTGACCGGACCAGTGGTTGGACACTGTTTAGGATGATGATGACATTACAATGTGTATTAATGAAAACGCGTAGTTTATTAGGCGGAGGGAGGATTGTCCCAACATTTTCCTGTGTGACTACGGAAAACCTTCCAAAAACCGCAATCTGGACCGCTGAAACGCGGGGGCTAGGACTCCGAACATGGACCCGTTGAACCTCAACAATCCAATGAGGGGTCGCTTGAACACAGGACACCACACTGGCCTGTTTTATTTCCCTTTTATACACATCTGACAGATTTTAGAACTGTGAAATGCGTAGTGTAGTAGTCTCTACAACGAAAATACGATTTTAAGATGGATCAGTAAACGCGAATATCTGACGCCAATGTATTTGTAATATTAAATCCGCGAAACTTCACTAATTGGCAATTAAAATAATTGTGTATTGCGACAAATAATTCATTATAATAATATTATTGTGATATAACTGGCTTTCATTTTGTTCGCGTGCTTTTGAATAATAATATCCAGTGTTCATTATGTGAGATTTGATTATGCCAGTGGTAATTACCAATCAGCATCATACACCTGCAGCACTTTGCACTCGGCTTGGTTCAAATACCGAGAAACGCTTGCTACCTTCCACCAGGCTGCCACTGCAATTGCAGTAACCCGGTGGAGGCAAAAATTTAATTTTTGATACGGTGCGCAAAGCAAACAGGAAGAGTAAACAAAATTATATTAACATTTGCCTCTCCCGCAAAATACTAGCTGTATGGACACACTGCGAATATTTGCACCTAAGTAAATTAAAGCAACGAAAATATTATGTATAGCTCAGCCCGAAGCTACCACAACTTTCATAAATTCTCTAACCGTCAACTTAAATCAGACGACGGAATATTTTTACAAAATGTTGAGAGGGAGAAAATGATATTAAGTCTGCCTTTTGACGCATCTTTCTGACTAACATATTTATCAAATTTGTGACTATTTAGAATTACTTTTCAGGCTTGATTTCTATTTTTAAACCTTTAAACACAGTACACGCGGAGTATATAAGATACAAATAAAATGTAAGCATCCAGCTGATAATCAGGATGTTTTGTTCATTTCGGAATCTTATATAAGTAACGTGTGGTAAAACGATTTTGTACAAATTGCATCAATTCTGGAAAATTCAAGTTGTACGAGTATGTTGTATTTAGATGGCAGTGGGGTAGGGGGGAGGGGGGAGGGGGGAATCAAACCATGGCAACTTGAGGGGGGCGGCAATCTCACGCTCGGTTTTTGAGGTGATTTCGAATAAGGTATAATCAATGATCCGGAGGGTAAAATAAGGTGTATTTCATTTTACTGTGAAGAAGGAAGATGAGAAACAAAAGATAAACGTTTTCACAAATTATCGTCATTCTTATCTCACACCTCGTAACTGAATAATCAAATACTAGTGAATTATATAAGTTTCTGTCAGGAAAGCATTTCAAAAGATTATGATTGAATTAACGGTGAATTTCCTTAAAAATTATAATCATTTAATTCTGTAATTGTTTGTTGATGTTTTTTTCGTCAAGAAAGACTTTATTTTAATAATATCTATAACATAATTTCTAAACAGCTGACTAAATATTTTTGTTTTTGGTGTATGGAGATAAACTATGTAAATGCTACGTAGTACGTTCAACGACAGTTTTATGCATGAATCATTGATTAAAAGTTTGTAATCGTAAGTGTTGATGTTAGACACGATGTTTGGAGGACAACCCTCAATGGTTTGGACTGGTTTATGTAGATAATTTTGTGTTTAAATAACTATAAATATCTTTAATTTTCATATCTATGTGTTTCATGGTGATTGTGAATGGTTTTGTATTAATTATGATTGGTATTGATTGTTGGCTGCATTTTCGCCATTCGAGAAACTGCGATCGGCTTTCTTTGTGCTATACTATATGTTTCTGTAGCGTATGTTTAATAAGCGAGTGATAGAGGCCAGTTGTTAGTTGTTAGTCGTTGTCAGAATTTGTTTTTTTTTTTTTTTTTTTTTTTTTTTTTTTTTTTTTTTTTTTTTTTTAGCTCTAGTGTCTTTGGAGAAGTCTGGTACCTTATGCTACCTTAAAGCTCAATATTAATTTAAAATTTATTCGTCACTGTTGTCATTTTGTAGAAATATTGGAATCATTAAAGAACAGCAGTAATCAGTAACCTTTTGGAGAAGGCAATACTCCCTGGCGACCACCAACAGTGAAGAACGAAGTGCATAAGGGAAATCATCATTAACTGATGACGTTTCAAATAAATTAATTAACGATGAGCATATAAAAATGATTATAATTTTTAAGGAAATTCAGCTTTCGTTCTATCATAATCTTTAGAATTGCTGTCCTGAGAGAAAATGAAAAAAAAAAATATTATAATTGTGTTTAATTATTCAGTTACGAGGTGTGGGATATACGAGCTGCTAGGGGCAATTGTTGTCGATTCAGGGCGTGTATTCTTGAGGTCGGCTCACATTAACCTCTTTTTACACCTATAGGCAGTCTGCTCGGAAATTGAAATACTGTATGTATTTACTACGTAAATAAAAGAATTGTTCTGCTTGATATATTGTAGCTTTTAATTACTATTTGTCTCTAACATTTTTTATACATTGTAGGGGTGCTCTGGCAGCATACACCCGACTCTTAGCGACACCACAAACCGACTCTCAGTTTCGACCGTGCTCCTTCATAAAAAAACCTCCGCCAAAAACAAAAACAACAGATGGCTCGTCTGCGTCGAAGATATATACTACTACAAAACACTAAGTTACCCATGATTACTACACACAATACAAAGCTGAGGAAACCCTACATTAAAAATAAAATAAATAACAAACTTTAATACAGAACACTTAAGTCTAATGAAACACTCACAAAAATATTATTATTAATAATAATAATAAAAATGATTGGGGGAGTTAATGCTAATGTCACAGAAGGCAAAACTTATCTTGAAGTTTGTTCCGTGAAATGATCTGTTAAATGGTTGTATCTTTATTTCCGCGTAAATTCTTCGTTAATTTATTACATTCATGGAATAAAATTGTAGTAGCATCCACTAACAATGAAGAAAGTAGTAATGTTGGTTGTTGCATTGAGCTTAATGTTTCCCACAGGACAGCACATCTGAGAGGCACATCCTGTGGCTAGTCTGCGCCTTCGAACAGCTTACTCTGCTGACCCGCTGACGCGTCAGACAAGTGGACAGTAATTACAGCGTACAGCGTCAGGTCCCGACATTCAGGGCATTAATGGAACATGCATTAGCGAGTGACAGCCACCGACTCAATGGGCGGCATGTAGAGCGGAGGGACGCTCCAACAAGTAGCCGGACAGCTTCTGAACCAAACGCAGCCTTTGATGACGTACTGCGATATCGCGACAGTTCCAGTCACAACTTAGTATTTCAGACTATAGTCAAATGGTTGTCGTAACCAGAAGTTTCACACTCATTTCAGCAGATGTCACTGGACTTTAAAAGATTGTTAGCCATAAATTTTAAATAAAAGTAGATAAAGTTGCGGTATATTTTTCATTTGAGGGTGAGGAAGTCAGAGATGGGAATAAATTATCAAAAGTACTTATGAAAGAATTTAAAATTAAAATTCGTAGGGGGCAAAAGTAGGAGGGTACAATAAAGTGTGGAATATGGGTGTGTAGGGAAACTGCTACCAGATCGTGGTTTCAGCATTAGAAAATTTAAATAAAATCATTCTAGCAAAAATTAATTTTTAGTGTTGTGTCAAATAAAAATGTAAAATAAAAAATGTACCTACTTTTCTACATATAATAAAAATTCCGTGCGTTGTTGTTTGGCTGTGTTTGTCTATGGGTGGAGCGGTCTGGTAGCTCAGTGGTTAAGGCGCTTGCTTTCAAAACTTTCGCTACTCCGGTCCCGGGTTCGAATCCCGCCAGGCGCAGGAATTTTGAGAGTTGTGTTCGGTCATATGAGATATGCCAGGACGCTCCGTGGTTCGGATTCCACGTTAAACTGTAGGTCCCAGAGGAAAGGAACTGGCCGTCCTACCTCTGACACAATGGCTTAGAATGCCTACTTCGGGAGGATCCAACCAACCTTCGGGTTGTGGACTAAGTTAAGTTAGTCCATGGGTACATGTAGTAACTTTTCTGACATCAGATTAGACGGTCTGAACGTTTTCCTCATCCGAAACGAACACTTAGTACTTATTCCCAAAAATAATACTGTTCAACTTAATAGCTAACCACGACCTCTCCGATTCTTCTACATTGTATGTAACGTATGTCACAAAATACCAGAACACACCGAACCGAATCCTACTGAATCTCGAAGTACAACGATTCAATACGTAATAACCAAAGCAAAAATTACCCGCCAGTGTGGTTCATTGCGCTTAGACACTGGCACCATCCCATTCCACCGCGTACCGGCTGTCGTAATTGCGGGTTTTAGGTTTGCCGGGTCCAATAGTTTGGAACTCAGTTCTTCTCTCCTCCCTCCCCCTTCCTGTACCGCCCAGCAGGTGCTTCAATCATGGAAGAAGAGGATTATAGTAGGATGCAAGCTTGTGATTGGAATTTCGTGTAATTTTAATCAGAATAATGATAAGAAACAGACCGAGAAATAAGGAAGAAACTTTAAATGGTCGACGGAGAGACGACAAAGTTGGAAAGCCTTAGTGAATTCTCAGACCCAATGAACTAGAACAGAGCCGTCTATGTATGTGTGCAAACCAAACTGCTGTTAAAAACATATCCATCTGGTATATCCTTCCTCCTATTATATGTCTTGATTCCTAAATCAGTAAGCTTATTAACAAAATACTATGAAGTGTGATTTTTTTTCCCCCTCCTGCCTTCATCTGGTGTAAGTGAGGGGTTATTTTCCCTAGCCTAACTTATTTTCAGTGCTTCACGACGGTTTAATTTTCAACATTATCAAAACATACGTATGTGTTACCAACCCCTACATAAATAATATCCATCTATCTTCAATTATACAGTCCCTATTTGTTAATTTTTTACTCTGATTTTTGTATTATTTTCTAGAATACTGTCTAGTAATAAAGTGTTATTGTTACGAGTTATGATACTTTTGAATTATTGAGTTTATTTTTATGTTTAGGTAATAGGAATTTCAAATTCTTCCGGAAACTTGTATATCAGCTACCAGTATTCGCTTAAATTCTTTTTGCGGCTAAATCAAATGACGCCTTCACCAAGGTGAATTATCTATTCAAATTTCTCCGCAATTTCATTTTAATCGTGTTGATAGGGGTGCAATTTCATGCAATCTATTATTACCTTCGTATAATAATTTAGCTTCATTGAGTGTATAACAGACGTGATTCGAGATACATTTGGTGTTCCGCGTGAAATATTCAGAAAAAAGTGAAAAGGTTGGAGACAAAGGCAGCCGCAAACAAACAAACAACTGCTCTCATGTTGGTCGAACGCCTTTAGTGGAGCAGGAACGCGGTAACCTTGAAAAGGCGGACAGCAACAGTTATACCCACCCACACAGCTGGGATACAACGCAGGTCGGACACAGCCATGTTCGTGTGTGCCCGTAGAAATTCGGGTGGCTCCAAAAATGTCGAGTGGAGTGAGTGACCAATGAACACAAAATGTCTATATTTTGGTTCTAACAGGAGGTTTTGTTTGGATGTTCAGGAGTGAAAATCCGGCAAACAGATTGGCGAGGAGAAAAGGAGGAGTGGGGAGTGTGGAACGACGTGTTCTGCACCCCGGGAAGAAGAGCGAGGAGACGGAGACACTGATCTACATCCGTTGTACATCTGGCAAGTACAGCGAAATCTTTATGGCAAAAGGACAGTACACTTCCCGAAGCTGGTGGAAGAAATACCTCGACGCCCAGGTTCAACCATGCATAATCCAACTCCGAGTCAAGTCCGGGATTAAAGAGTATGCATGGGAAATACCAAGAAATAAGTTCCTGTGCATCCTCAGCGACGAGAAGTACGGTCACCTCGCCACGCCCATCACTGACAAGAAGAAAGACTGGTCACAGTTTGTCAGCCTTCCGGTCATCCTCAGCAAGGACTTCAGAGAGGATGACTATTTTGAAGACCTACATCGAGCACTATATTGCGAACCACACCAACTTTCATCTTCGTCCAGCCATGAAGATGAGTCACTAACCTCAAGAAAAAACGGAACTACTGACGGCATTAAAGAACCGGAATCTCCAAGACCACCGACCCTGCCCAAAAACCTCGACATCACGCCAAGTGCAGACCACCAAGAAGAGGTATCGCGAGCGCCGACAGGGTTGTCACCGGGCAATCTGCTCGTTACATGCGCGAGCCCATCACAGCAAGCGGCGGTTAAGGATTTCCTCGGGAGCCGCAGCATTCAATTCCAGTTCCTCCAGTACGGGGGCGCAGGGCTTCCGACAACTGATAGCATCCAAAAAACTGCTCCCAACCGAGGAACGGAGGTGACCCGAGATGAAAGCCTCCCTCCACCCCAGGAACCCAAGCAGTCAACGCCATCGGAAATCGAGGCTGTTGAGGCAGCCAATATCCAAGTCAAGAAACAAAATGGCCGGAACACCAAGAAGAATCTCCGCAGGAAGAAATCATCATTGTCAACTATCGACCAATGCTTCAGGTGCCAGGGATTCTGGCATCGATCGAAGGATTGCCGGAACCAAGTTCGGTGCGTTCGATGCGGGGGAAACCACAGCGTGCTGGTGTACACCAGACCGCGCGACGCGACACCAACTTGCGCTCACTGCGCCGCGGACCACGCGGCCAGCTATAGGGCCTGCTCACTGAGGAGGAAGCTGCAAGCGGCCGTCAACAGGAGCCGCCCCTACACCAGCACAGAGAAGATCAGGACACTACCAAGATCGACGAAGGATAAGACCACCCATGGCCACCTGACCAATCATAACCACCTGACCAGAAGCGTCAGCATCAACACAACCTCCATTGTCAATGCCAGCCACAAGAAAATCATCTACAGATGGTCGTACAACTGCTCAAGCAGTTGTTAACTACGCTCATCCCCACCAGGCAATAAGAAGAAGGAAGGGCTTCCCTCATAGGTCATTATATAATGGCCAAAGCCGGATTTTTCCTTAATGAGTACATTAATTATTTCAAAATCAACCTATATGATCCAGTAGATAAAACTACAGACAGTAGCGGGGCTACATAACGCCGTTGAGGCAGTGAAAAAAAAATAAGATGAAGAAGAAGAGCATCTTGTGCCCGAGAGCTTGAGGGAACGGAGCGACCTGCTCTGACGAGTGGAGGTGGCACATAGTGACGATACAGTGTATCACGAATGGTGATTCTCAAGACAACGTGGATCGTCTGGTGAGCTCAACCGCAACCTACATTTTTCAAGTCTCCAGTACATTCCATACCCGAAAACGACCCGCAGAGTGATCTGCAGAGATAGGGACTCATGTAATAAAACTGTTCTAGCTAGTAAAATGTTATTCGGTGGGACAATTGATTGATTCCGAAAATTCCATAAGATTGTTTATTCGTTATTGACATGTGCCAGATACATTAAATTGTAATTGTATCTTGTTCAATGTAAATGCAGTAATAAATTGTAAGATTTTAACTTGTTAAATAATGCATCTGTTAAAAATTGGTAAAAGGAAAATTAACCCTATTCATTCAATCCAAAATTAATTATAAAGGCGCCCAAAAATTTAATTAAAAGTAATTAAATCAATCCCTAAAGACCAAGGTGAGCCATTTCTACCACAAGTGAGAATGCACTCTCGTCACCAAAGGTCAGCAGCTATGACGCAGCGAACTCCCACCGTCCCTTCGTTACATCTGCTTTGTGAATGTGGTATGATGAGTGGAAATTGGTGTAGTTAGACGCACATTCTTCAAACAACAAAGTTGTCAAATCTTCTTTCCCACTGTTCAAATACTTGCTGCTGCTCCCTGCAACTAATCGAGATCTCGACTCGGGTATCGAAAACCACACAAGAGTCAGACAGTTTCTAGTATAATCTACTTTGACCTGTGCGTTACGGTGCTATCGCAACAGTACAACTGGAATAGGTTCCAATCCTAGACTCAGCGTTCCTGCTGTTATTAGAAGTGTTTCCACAGTCACCTAGGCGAATCTGCGCATTTCACAAACACGCATATCATAGAAAACATAACAGTCGGATACGGCAGTTAAGTTCTCCCACTACTCTAGTAATGATAATCCATGGTTCTAACTACCACGTTGAAATATTGGAAATTTTTTAATTAAGAGCAGTGATGGTAACAAAGGCTTTGAATGATCCTTATAGGGTTCATTTGCAAGAAAGATAAACTACTTAGCAGTCTTGAAGGTCCGCATGTGAATTGGTCGATTTCAAAGCTTTCAGGAGACTGATTTTAACATGAGCAGGAAATACCATGCACAGGCGGGGAATCGACATAGCTACTCAAATATCGAAAACGCTCATTGAGCGAAAAAAACAAACACCACGCGTTGTGGTTTCTTAAAAACGGCCACAACACGTTGTGGCTTATCAGTATCTAACTCTTTGTGCTCACGACGAATCGCACCAGGCTGCATTTAATATAATGTAATATGTGATTCTTCTTCCCCTTTTCGTTACAAAGCTCATTAAAAAAAGAAAATGTGAGTAGTCATGTATGGAGAACGCGACCTACTGGACGGAACGCGAATAACGTGTGTGGCAGTTTTCAAGAAACCAGTCGGTTTTTTTTTTTTTTCGCTCTATGAACGCTTTCTGTATTTGAGTCTAACATGTACAAAGATATTTAAATCGAATGATCGTAGGTAATATCTTAAAGACTGAGCTAGCGTATGTAACGGAGAAACAAGATATTAAGCAATTGTCCTGTGCAATTCTGCGTTGATACAGATTCGAAGTTCCAGACAATAGCAAAATTTGGAATTTCTATATCTCTACGAACTGCAGCGTAAAGCCAATAGTCCTTGCTTAACACTGCTGCTAAATCTAATCATTAAACTACGATCAGGTAATTAATTAACGGAATGGAACCAGCTGTTTGCTATTGCAACTACTTATAATAAAGAAAATTTAGATAAAAATTGTAACCCAAACTAGAAAAGGGGACTATGACCGGTCCGAATTGACTGTACTCTATCAAACAGTTTAAATTTGACGACATGATTTTTTTTTTAAAAGTATCAATTCCCCTATACTGGTGCGTATTACAATGCCTTTTATATCATTTCAATTCGATAACAGAAATTTAATCAATTTTTAGAAATTGTCTGACAATGATTTCACTGTATGTTTGAGAAGTCGAGATGGCTGGAAGTGAAAAATGTAAATTGTGAAAACTGAGTAATTTTGTGATTTGTCTTAGAGATGGTATTAGCTGTGAGCTAACCTGTGCCGTCAATCCCTACTCAAAATTAAAATATCAGTTTAAAATCAGTAAATAAAAGCTTCACTGTCGATATTTAAGAAAGTCAGCCTACAATTTCAAGTCCTGACAACGATGCTCTTCAATCAAAAAAAATAGTAGTACGTTTTTCAACATACTCCCTTCTGAGCTGCACACACTTACGTTCCAATCCTTTACGCCATCCGATGTGTGAGTACTCCAAGGAAAGCTTTAGTGCACTGAGATGCACCAATCTTGAGATACTTCATGCCCCGCATATGGAGCTGCTGAGAGAGATACCATGTAAGCAATCGTACAGATGACAGCATTTAATGTATTCCACCTCACTTATTTACTGTTTCAATAAAGACTTACTTTAGAATCGTTTGATCGCATTATAATTATTTATGATTAATACGTACGGTGGTGGCTGGAATGCAGTGAATTAAATTGGTACCGCTGAAGTATCCCCTTATGTAATGTTTTTCGACTAGCTCGCTACGGAAAAGATCCTAAAATCTGTTACAAAATTACCAGCACCCCTGCACCCAGGTGCATATCCCGGCCTATTGTATCTTCCCGTGAACATAACCTATTTGCGAATTAGTTAATCATTAAGTATACTTACATGATTCTTTCACCCTAAATGAATATAAGTTAAGTCAATTATCACCATCATATATATTATTTCTATAAGGTATTTCTTTGTCACAAGCCTGTATCTTCCTTCATACTTAGCCGAATTCAATGAATAAGGTATCATTTTAAAGCTTATGGTCTCCACTTTGGTCACATCATGTTTTAAGAAAGAAGGTTTTCGGAATTCGACCCTTAAAGGGCAAAAATGTCAATATGTCTAAAATGCTGTTTTCTGTGTTACGAGTCATTTATCTCCCTTGATACCTATCTGAAATTATTTAATGAAGTATTATTTTAAAGATTAAGATCTCCGCTTTAGTGAAGTCATATACTAAGACAAAAACATTTCGGAATTCGACCCTTAAAGGGCAAATGTACCAACATTTTTACAATTCGTTTTTGTGTCACGGGCAATTTATCTCACTTCATTTCTAACCGATGTAGATAAATGAGGTATCATATTAAAGAATAAGGTCTCCGCCGTGGTAACATTATATTTTAAGAAAGTAATTTTTCGTAATTCGACCCTTAAAGGGCAAAAATGTCAATTTTTTTAAAATGCTTTTTTTGTGTCTCGAGCCATTTATCTCCATGGATATCTAACCAACATCGATTAATGAAGAAGGATTATGAGGAGTAGTGTCTCAGCTTTTGTGACATCATATTATAAGAAAGAATGTTTTTGGAATTCCACCCTTAAAAAGGAAAAGTATACATTTTTCTGTAACGCATTTTTGTGTCTCGAGCCATTTATCTCCCTTAATATAAAAACGATATAGATAAATGAGGTATCATATTAAAGAATAAGGTCTCCGCCGTGGTAACATTATATTTTAAGATTGGAATTTTTCGTAATTCGACCCTTAAAGGGCAAAAATGTCAATTTTTCTAAAATGCGTTTTTTGTGTCTCGAGCAATTTATCTCCATGGATATCTAGCAAAAACGATAAATGAAGTAGGATAATGAGGAGTAGTGTCTCAGCTTTGTGACATCATATTATAAGAAAGAATGTTTTTGGAATTCCACCCTTAAAAAGGAAAAGTATACATTTTTCTGTAACGCATTTTTGTGTCTCGAGCCATTTATCTCCCTGGATATCTACCAAACATCGATAAATCAAGTAACATTATTAGGAGTAATGTCTCAGCTTTGATGACATCATATTTTAAGAAAGAGGTTGTTTGGAAAACAACCCTTAAAGGGATAAAGTATAAACGGTTCTACAACGGATTTTTGTGTCACGAGCTATTTATCTCCCTTGATATCTAACCGATATAGATAAATGAAATATCATATTAAAGATTAATGTCACCGCCGTGGTAACATTATATTTTAAGAAAGGAATTTTTCTTAATTCTACCCTTAAAGGGCAAAAAAAAGCAAAATTTGTAAAATGCGTTTTTTTGTGTTTCGAGGCATTTATGTGCCTGGATATCTAAAAAAAATCGATAAATGAAGTAGGATTATGAAGAGAAATGACTCGGCTTTGGTGACATCATATATTAAGAATGATTTTTTTTTTTAAATTTACACCTTAATGGGAAATATATAAATGGTTCCACAACGCATTTTTGTGTCACTAGCCATTTATCTCCATTAATATCCAATCGAAATAGATAAATGTTATATCATTCTAAAAATTAAGGTTTCCGCTGTGGTAACATTTTAAGAAATGAATTTTTCTGAATTAACTCTAAAACGGCATAAATATCAGTATTTCTAAAATGCATTTTTGTGTCTCGAGTCATTTATCTCCCTTGATAATTTAACAAAATTGACAAAAGAGGTATCATTTTAAAGATTGAGTTCTTCGTAAGGTCGTAGGTTCAATTACACAATATTTCATGAAAGAAATTTTTCAAAATTCTTACTAGAGGGCAAAAGTATTAATATTTCTACAATGCATTTTTCTGTCACAAGCTATTTATTTCCCTTGTTACATAACCGTAATTTATAAATGAGGTATCGGTTTAAATATTAAATTATCCGCTTTTGTCACATCATATTTTAAGAAAAAACTTTCTCCAAATTCAACCCTTAAGTGGTAAAAATATCATCATTTCTAGAGTTTTTTTTTTTTTTTTTTTTTTTTTTTTACCTCGCTCGATAACTAACCGAAATCGATAAATGAGATATCATTTTAAAGACCAAGGTGGCTGCTTTAGTCACATCATATTTTATAAAAGATTTTTTTTTTGGAATATTATTTCTACAGCGTGTTTATTATTATTACAAGCCATTTATCTTCTTCGATACCTAGCCGAAATCGATAAATATCATATCGTTTTAAAGATTAAGGTCTCCCGTTAGGTAAAGTCATAAATTACGAAAGAATTTTTCGGAATTTGGTGTTTAAAGTGGTAGCGCGTATGAGAAATTTCAGAGCGAAGTTACTAGATTGCAGCAGGAGATTTCACAGAGATGTCAATAAACTTTTTTTATTCAATGAGTAACTTTTCGGATATTTTTTTTTCTGTTATAGAAACACTTTCGTTTTGCTATACAATTACAATGCATATATTTTATTCGAACAGCAACAAATATCACAGAGATGTTGACATGTTGTGTGCATTTGGTTCAAACTGGTTGAATTCTGTTAAGGTCAGTGACAATTTTGTCGTAAATACAGAGTATTTTAAATTTTCCTGTTTCCTAATATGTTGTAAGTATTTTGATGCGTACCTATTACACCAAAAAATCAAATATTTGCTACAAAAGTACGGTTAAACTTTTCATTATATTAAAAGCATTCAACCTCACTATTCATAACATTTTATTCGCGAAATTTTCGCATGTGTCGTCTAGCATAATATCTATATATATAAAGATGAATGTATGTATGTTTGTTTGTTTGTTAGTTTGTTTATTCTTCATACAAATCCACAGTTTTAATCCTATCTCGATGAAACTTTGCACACTTATCCTTTGAAACAAGGAGAAAAATACACTCTACATTTGGTTGAAAAATTATCTGTATAAATAATACATGTTGTCTCATAATTTCGAAATACTACTGAATGGCGATAGACAGACGCGTTGGATATGGATGTTTGTATAATGATTTTTCCGCGCATCGGTCAGACAGCTCAGTGGTTAAAGCGCTTGTTTATAAATGTTTGGGTCGTGGTATCCAGTTCAAAACTCCTTGGATGCTAAGATTTTTAAAAATTGTTTTTGATCGTAAGAGTCACGCCTGGGCCGTAGGTTATTAGGATTGAATGTTCAACTATAGATATCACGAAGTTACAGGAGCAACGCGAGGCAAATCGTAGGTAGTCTTGCAATGCTGTAGGTGTACACTTTTTTCGTTATAATGATTCCTCAGGGGTTGTTCGCGGTCAGAGAGAGAGAGAGTGTTTGTGTGTGTGAACCGCAGTAATAATACTAAAAATACGGAAGTAAGTCTCTGTCTTTTTGTTACGTTTTGACGACCAAATGGCTATATCGATGTTGATGGAATTTGAGAAGAAAATCTGTATGAAGGGCACAGGACATTTTCTCCGATATGTTTAATAGTTGTAGTCATGATGTTTTGAGACCTTATCGAATGGTGACAGAAATATGTTGGAAACTGATTCTCTTCAAGAGACTGGTTCGACGGTAGAATGATATAATGATAGCTTTCCTGTCATATTATGCCGACTCGGTGTTGTTTGGGTCCAATCCTTCGTTACCAACAACTTTCTATATTCAATTCTGGCAAAAAATTCTTAATCCATGCGTACGAAGTCGCGGGTACTAGCTAGTCTATTTATATAATAATGGGTGTTTGTGTGTTCGTCTCTATGCGTTCCTATGCCATTTATCCGATTACGATGAAACTTTGGTGACTTATTGCGCGCACATATGCGAAGTTTTCTGAAAAAAAAATCCAAACTATCACCCGCTCTCCCCCTTTACAACCATTAATTTTATACCAACCCACATTTTTATCCGTTACAGATGGTACTTTGCACACGTATACTTAAAATAAATATAAAAATAAGTCCACATTTCAGAAACCCAATCTCTGACCCCCTTTCTACCCCCATAACTTTTGCCAATGTTTTTTATACACACTCACAACTTTTATCCAATATCGACGGAATTTATCACACGTTTACTTTGAAACAAACGGAATAATACAGTACACATTTGATTTGCGAAAACGCAACCCCTCTTCCCCTTTCCACCCCCCACCCCCTAAATTTTTATCAATGTTCTTTACACATTTCCACAGTTTTTATTCAATATCGATGGAACTTTGCATATATATACTATAAAACGAAAAGAAAAATACTGTCTACATTTGGTTTTCAGAAACCATATCCCTCTCTCCCATTCCACCCTCTCAATTTTTGTAAACGTTCGTTATACATACCCACAGATTTTATCCGATTTCGATGGTCCTTTGCACACGTATACTTTTAAACAAACCGAAAAATACTGTCTACATTTGGTTTGCGAAAACTTAACCCCTTTTCAACCCCTTAATTTTTATGAATGTTCCTTACAAATACCCACAGTTTTTACCCAATTTCGACGGAACTTCGCACACGTATTCTTTAAAATAATTGAAAAATAATTTAAGTTATTTTTTGCATGTTAATGTTTCTGTTTTCTATATGCGTACACACTTACAACGAAAAAAACATCAAAAAAAAAAAATGACATTTCAATGCATGGCACGCGAAGCTGGTTATATTACAAATTTCATCCCTTATGTTCTCTGTCCTTTGCATTTGCGGGCAAGCAGAATGTTATTAGAGTTACATCAGGCTTCCAACACATTGCCAACATACAGCGCAAATAAACCTGTAACAAAAAACGGTTATGTTGGCGAGTCATAGATGGGGTTGCCTACCATACCGTACAATCCTAATCACAAATTGTGCGGAAATACTTAATTTCTGGAGAAATATACGGTTCATCGAACTGAATGCTCTTGTACGTAATATTTATCAAAACTACATACGAGTATTAACGCTTACGACAGAACCAAACGAAAGGTACAATCTTGGTTCGATTATTTCTGAGTGGTAAAGAAGAAGCCATTCATCCACACATACAAGGTACATCATATTTTTTCAAACATAAAAGTAAATGTTTTCTACCCGCTCCTGTTCTCATCACAATATCGTTCATCGAAAGAATAATAAATGCAAAATGGTGGGAAGAGAGAAACAGTGTCATTACATTTAATTTAAAAAATCTGTCAATTTATCTATATCCATAAATGGCCAATGTTCGTACGTGTGTCCTCTACAGAAAAAAAATAAAAAATAAAAAAAATGGACCGATTTATGGACGTTTTTATAAAAAATGGTCTGTTTTGTCGAGATAAGGTTTCGACCTATTGACATCCTCTATCCGACCGATAGAAAAAAAACCGTCACTCACTGCCTAGAATGCTTGGTTCAATGTGGACGGTAGGTGGCTCAGCAAAGCGTTTCTTATTTCAGTGGCACTGCTAATCTCTAAAGGCAATGTTTGTATGTGCGTCCTCTACAGACCAAAAAACCTACTGGACCGATATACGAAAGGTTCTTTTAGTAAATGCTTACCTAATTGAGGAGATGGTTTAAAGATATTGAAATCCACAATGTGACCCGAAGAAAGTAGCCGTCACTCACTCACTGGAAGAATTGTTTGCCTGCGTAACCCCCCATTGGCAGAGGAAAGACTTTTCTTATTTCAATGGCAACCATACATGCACAATATAATATCTCATTGGTAACCGCATTGTCTGGAATTGCGCCGAAGTTTTTGGATGCGCCGAACATAAAATTCAGCACTTTAATTGTCATTGAATTACAAAACAATCAAATACTAACCTGTAACATTTAAAAAACTTCGGGTATTTTTTTTTTTTTTTTTTTTTTTTTGTAACTGCTTTACGTTTCTTTTTAACATCGAGGTCTTTAGAGACGGGAAAGGATGGGGGGCAAGGATGGGGGGCAAGGATGGGGGCAAGGAATGGGAAGGAATTCGGCCATGGCCTTTTGAAGGAAGCATCCCGGCATTTGCCTGGAGTGATTTGGGGAAACCATGGAAAACCCAAATCTGGATGCCCGGACGGGGATTCGAAAAACTTCGGGAATGTGTAAAGGACTCCAATGAGACAATATAGTAATATTACATGAATGCATAATCTTTGGAAGCATTGCATCCAACATTTGAAGATTTACGTGAAAATGAACGGTCATTCAATGGTGTTCTAATATTATTGGCTGGTGATTTTTGACAGACCTGTTATTTTACGTTAAACATCAGCTGATGAACTGAATACGTGTTTAAAGCATCATATTACCGTAGATATGTTACTAAATTTTTATTGACGACAAACGTGTGTTAAATTACAAAGCGATCTTTGTTCAGAACATATTGCAATAAAATTATTGGTTACTGAAAAAGGTAAATTACCTCATGGAAATTTATAGCTTGTGCATTCCCGTGTAGCAAAACCGAGAAATTGTTGTTGTTGTTTTGTATATAAATCGAATGGAATCACCAAAAATATTGTGTATCCAAGACCATTGCAATGAACTAAAAAAAAACTGTAATAAAAATTTATGTGTTTCAAGTAATATAGACATGTACTACATTTAGGATGTGATACCGTACTGGTTATTAGAATTTTAAACGAAACCGAAAATTAATAGCTAGTTCCATAAGCACGAAAAAATAAAAAATTGAGGCAGTAAATACTTTAATTTAAAATGCTTTTTCTATCAAATATTTTATTACAATCAAAGCATAACCAGAGTTGTCGCTTTAGAATTTGGATCGTAAGCCCCGAAGAGCGACTTAACCACTCAGACGGTTCCCGCATTTTATTAATCGATTAGTCTTACATCCTAACAAAATGCATGAAGAACACAAAATATAAATTGAAAGAATGGACACAAACAACTTTAATGAAAATACTTTGTCTGCACTTAACCATTAAATCGTTTCATATCTTATTCCATATCATTATAATACGTCTATAGTCCACGAACCTACTACGCTGTCGTAGCAGGGGGAGATGTGATACTCCCACGTGGCGCGTCCCAGGTGGCGGATAGGGGAGTCCTCACCGGCTCTCGCGGACCAAACACACCCGTACGAACTAACAATACGTACGATGAGAGTGAATCGATAAAATGATTCATTCGCCCTGGGTGTTTTCACGCCCACCAGCAGAAATCAACCATAATTTAGCATGATGGAAACACAAGCAAAAGAGCTACTACCTCAGGCCCGAGCTGAAGACAGCGACGGCGAACCTTGTCATTCGGATTCTGGGGGACCGGGGCATCATGCAGCGAAGGGTCGGAGCTTCCCAAACCTCCTCAAGCCAAGACAAGTACAGTTTATTGGTACACTTAATGTGCAGGCATTAACAAAAACAGGGAAACTTAAGGTACTGACTGATACCTGTGACAGGTTTACGATCCTTGTACTTGCAATACAAGAAACAAGGTTCTGTGATTCCAATCATTTTTACTCAGGTGGATATCGCATCTATAAGGGAAAACCCGCAACTAAATTACTTAATAGTAACTTACGAGTATTTGGAACTGCTTTCCTAGTGCACAAGAGTATCCTGAACTCAGTTGTAGATTTCTCATCACCCTCGGAACGTCTATCTCTGCTCACAGTATAATGTGCTAACATGGCCTACACGCTGGTGAATGCACATGCTCCAGTCAACATTGAATCCGACAAAAACAAAATCGAAAAGTTCTGGTCACAATTGGAAAGAGTACTTGCCAAAATCCCTCAACACCATGTCAAGATCCTCCTCGGAGACTTTAACGCACAAATCGGCAGCGAAAAGGAATACAGACGCATAATAGGAAATTTTTCAGCGCATAGAAAAACAAACGCAAACGGACGGCGCCTAATAAACACCTGTGAAATAGCCAATATCCAGTTAATGTCCACACACTTTAAGAAGCCCCCTCGGAAGATGACCACTTGGAAATCACCAAACAACCACATAGGTGAATACCAGATCGATCATGTAGCGATTACCAGAAACTTCTCTCCAGAAATTATGAATGTGAGAGAGTGAAAGGGTTCTGTAGAGTCCGACCACTATCTTTTACAAATCAAAGTTCGATTCAGACCCAATCGGAAACTATATCAAAACCCTAAAAACCCACACATCAATCCAGAATACTTACAAGAACATGCACAGGAATTCACACAGACTTGGGACGAGCTTCTTGATACCATTCAAGAATCAGCAAGGAAACTTGGCCAGCCTCCACGGAGACGGAAACACAGATGGTGGACATTATAGTGCGATAAAGTCCTGGATTCACGTATCAAAGCCTGGAAGAATTGGAATAGCCACCGAACACCACATAATTGGCAGATTTTTTTTAGAAACACAGTAAAGAACATCCAAAATAATCAGACGATTCAAACGCATGTCCCACATTAAAAGATTAGAGGAAATCGACAGTGACTTCAAAAGAAACAACACAAGAAATTTTTCAAAACTTTCCGGGAAGAACTGTCTGCATTTAATCCTCCAAGTCTTTGCTTCCATCGACCTGTTAGTATGCTTGAAACCAACACAAAGGCCAATTGTGACATTCTGAAGCAGTTCTTCGAGAAGCTGTACAACTGTGAACCACCTACAGAGAAATTCCATTTCCAGATACCCTCCCCAAACCACGACTCAGCTCCACCAACACTGGGAAAGATCCGAAATATCATACTTCAGTTGAAAAATAACAAAGCACCAGGGGAAGACGTAGTAATAGGCGAGATGCTCAAGATCGGGGGCGAACTACTGACTGACCGGCTGCACGCTATTATTTCAAATAAATGAGAGACCGAAGTCATACCTGCAGATTGGAAAAATGTATTAATTCACCCGCTACATAAAAAGGGAGAGAGGACAGATCCATACAACTTTCGAGGGATTTCACTTCTGCAAGTCACCTACAAAGTACTTACTTGTGCCCTCCGGTCAAGGTTGGAGAAGCAGACAGAACACAAGATTGGTGAATAGCAAGCAGGATTCCGACCACACCGATCATGCACAGAACAGGTCTGGAACCTAAAAATGATACTCCAACATCGTCAGTCAACCCGCACAGTGGTAACTTTTGTAGACTTCAAGAAAGCATATGATTCGATTGACTGCACTACGCTGTTCAATATACTACGTGAATATGGAGTAGATAATAAAACAACTATTTTAATTCAACAAACTTTGACAAATACAACTTCAAAGGTGAACTTTATGGGCGAACTCTCTGAATCTTTTGAAATTAAAACTGGTGTAAGACAAGGAGATGGGTTATCACCACCCCTGTTCAACTTGGTACTAGATAAGATCATTAGCATATGGAGAAAAGAAATATCTGGAATATATATGGGAACAAAGGATAAATAAATCAACATAAAATGCCTTGCCTTTGCGGATGATCTAAAAGTAATTACACGAACTGTTGAGGAACCCAAACATGCTGTTGACAAGCTTCATGAGATAGCTATCAAAACCGGCCTCCAAATCTCTTATGAGAAAACGCAATATATGGACTCCAAAAGCACAAACCTGAAGTCACTCGTGACCACATATGGCACTATCAAACAAGTTAAACACTTTAAGTACTTCGGAGAAATTATTGGGAATGCTGGAACTGAGAAAGAATCCCACAAAAACCGTGCTGAAAAACTGCAGAAAGCATATGCAATTACTCGGAATACTTACAATAAGAAATCACTTTCCACCAAAGCCAAACTCCATCACTACCACACCGTCGTTCTTCCAGGAGCACTGTATGCGACGGAGACATCATCATTAACGGTAAATGTCAAAGGAATAGAAAAAATGGAAAGACAGATACTGTGAAAAATATTCGGCCCCAAAATCCAAGATGGCATCTGGATGCGAAAAAGCACAGAAGAACTGTATTCACTGACAGAAAGATTCACCTCACTCGCACGGAAAAGACGCATGAAATTTATGGACATATAGAACGAATGGATGACTCTCGACTTACCAAGAAAATTTTCCACATCGTCAACGGTCCCCGACAAAACAAAACACGCTGGTTTTTAGAAACCCAGAAGGACCTCACAGAAGCTAGCCTTGACCGATTGACATCCACACGCAGTAAATATAGACAATTGATCACCTCACATAAATTTGTCCCTAAAGCCCAACATCAAAAAAATCTGAAACTCAGAAATGCATGGACACAAGAGAGACGTCAAGCCCACAGCGAAAGTATGAGCTATGAGGAGGTTTTGGGAAAATAAGAACAGCAAGAAGAATAAGAATGACAATGCAAATTAAAGGTTCCACGCGTTCCTTAGCGGCCTAAACGATATAATAATAATAAAATAAATACGTCTATAGGACCGGCGTAGTTACTCGAGATAATTTTCCATATACAAGTTAAATTTTTTTGTAAATTTAATATAATATTCATGCATTATACCTACTGCGAGAAAGATAATCTCTTTAGATAAATTTTGAAGCACAGAATTCTGCTCCCACTGATGACAATGTGGGATAGATGAGGATTCGATATGTCAATAACTGTAATTTAAGTGCTCTGGAGCATATGCCCGGGTGACGATTTCATCTTTCCCATTTGATGATTTTCTTTCCTTAAGACCAAAATTCTTTGAGCGCAGTGTCGCCATCCATCAAAATTAGCATTTAAAAAATTTTAATTTCAAAGTCTTCCACTGTTTATGGTAAATTGATCATTTGCCTTTGCAATTAAATACACTCATTGACCCGTTATCCACACTTTTTTTTCAACTCTCTTTTCATTCAAATCTACTCATATCACTCTTCCCTTGCTTGTACTACTCGAAATTCTTCTTCCAAAATCTACATCCATACTCTGCAATTCACAAAATCTACCAAAGGGAGCGTTACAGCAGAATTAATCTCTACTTTGTGCATTCTGCTTCTTAATAGCACGAGGGGAGAAAGAATTAGTGGAAGCATCAATACGGTACCTTTATCTTAAATATTGTTTCTCGTGTCATTTCGACTTTAATAGGTTCGTAGTCGAAGTGGATATTTTCATGTTTGCCAATAAATGGAAACGAAAATTACGACGTTTGTCTTCTAAACAATCATAGCCCTACCTATATTATAATTCTGTGACGCTTTCATAAGGGTTGTGGCAAGACGCAACAAATCAACGCGCTCCTCTACTTATTTTCTCTATAATGTAACTAAATCCCTTGGGATTCGTACACATACGGCACAACATTAGTCCAAACGTATACATACGACAGTTCTGTACGCTATCTGCTTTGTGTAGGCGTTACAATTCTTCAAAATCCGACCTACGAATCGCAGCATACAATCAGCTCTACCTTTGGCCGAAGTTATGAACAGGTCTCGTTTAATGTTGATTTTTTTATTTATGGCTTTATGCCTCGGCAACGTCGAGGTCAATTAGAGGTGGGATGGGTCCGGGGATAAGGGATGGGAAGGAATTGGGCCATGGCCTTTTGAAGGAAGTATCCCAGCATTCGCCTTGAGTGATTTGGGAAACCACGGAAAACCCAAATCTGGATGCCCGGCCGGGGATTCGAACCGGTATCCTCCAAAATCGCCCACCTCTCCACGCTTGGTAGTTGATTTGTCCTGTCACGCGTAAATGCTTCATGGAATCAGCCATGCTAATGACTGAGTTGTTTACTTTGTACTTCTTTACAAACGTATTATTTTTTTTTTTAGTTACGCACATTGCCTTTCACCTATTACAATTTAGTGTAATTTGCCTTTCATTGCATCATGTCGAAAAATAATATACAGATCCCTTTGAATTTCTAAGGAATCGGCCGAATTCCTCTATTAATGTTGGCTCAGAGATTGTTCGTAAAATTAAGAAAAGAACTGGTACTATTAGATTAGAGGAGGCTTCCCCGTCAACGACAACATACTGTGACCAACCAGTTTGAAAATCTCGTATCCATTCACAAATCTGATCCTACTCGCTAAATGGTGATTACGTTGTACGGAGTTGAAATCTTTCTTAAAATCAAAATAAGAGAAGGATAAACTAGTGAACCTGCGTCAGTAACCATCATTACGTCATGCGGAAATAGTGGCAGATGTGTTTCACACGTTCTGCTCTTTCCAATATCCCTGTTGGTTTTTATTATTTTATTTTTTATTTATTTATTTATGGTCGTTGGCTTGCGCCAATTGACCAGCTGATTAATTACAATATTTTACAGTTCCATTTAGTCTAGACATAGTACAATTTATTTCTATTATAAACATTAATATATCTTTTGATTCGGTATTACCTATAGATAGTAGTACATTTTATATCCATGATGGCCAATGCGGTGATCAACATTCCTGTTATATATTACACTGGTTGGATTTTTCATACATAATTGACTATTCTATTGAAAATGTTGTATTACATTGGAGTGGTAATTAGTTTAGACATAGTACAATTTACATTTATTGTGACCTTCATGTATCATTTGTTTCGGCATTACCCATAGATTGGAATACATTTTATATAAGTAATAACCAATGAGATGAGTAAGGTAATTAACAATCCTATTACAAGTTTTACATTGGATTGTTTTGTCAAATAATTTAAACTGGGTATTTTGTATTTTTCATTCGGACTTTTATAATGAATAAGTGTGTGAATAATTTCTCGTCTATTACTTTATGATTTGAAACGTGAGTCTATCATGTGGGTATTATTTTATTGTAGTGTATTAAATTTTTCCTTAGCAAGCTTTTATCTGATTATTGGTTGTCTATATCTGTCATTAGGTGATATCTCCTATTTTGATGGGAAGTTCAAAGTTTTAGGTTGGACTCATGTAGAAATCGGGCTAGTGCTCCATACACATCTTGTCTTTGTGACATCAAGAGGGAGGTTACGGAGGTCGGAAGAGGTATATTTAGTTTTACTAGAGTTTTGTATAGTTTGTTTTGGGGGTTCTTGTACTGATTGCAAGCTAGGATGATGTGATTTAAATCCGCTACTTCTTCGTGGTCTTCCTGACAAGAGGGTGATTGGAGCACTCCTATTCTATATAGATGGCTTGGGAAACTTCCATGGCCCAATCTTATGCGGATTATTGATGATATGTGCCTTCTGCTCATTCTGCAGGTTGCAAACCAAGGTTTGGATGGAATATTGGGTTGAATTGAAGCGTAGTGCTTTCCTCTGACCGATTGGGTTGTGGACCATGATTCTGACCAGTCACTAATATATTGTTTCTTGATAATAGGTATAAAGTCAGTGTGTGGCAATTGAATGAATTGTCTCTCTCCGTGTGATAAACTATCTTTTGCTAATATGTCGACTGCTTCATTGTGTTGAATTGACGCATGACCTTTGATCCATACTAGGTGTACATCTTTCCCTTCTACGTAGGCCGCATGCATCAGTTGTATAATGTCTACTAAAATCATATTGAGGTCACTATGTCTATTTGGGTTGTCTAGTTTTAAGGCTACGCTTTTCGAATCTGTTAGGATCAGCATTTTACTGTATCGCTTGAATCCGTATTTTATTGCTTCTCTGTTTGCGAGGGCTTCGGCTCTGTATATCGAAGTTTCTGGTGGTAGACTGACTTGCTTAGATACTTTTGATTCAGGACAAAAGTAGGCGTATCCAACTCCGTCGGGGGATTTGGAGCCGTCAGTGTAAATGTGGATGTGATTCGGCCACGTTTGAGATAAGAACCCCTCCGCTAAGGATTTTATTTTCCCACTTTTCATAATCCAATTTGGTAGATAGTGTATATTGGGTTTGAATCTTAGAACCTCGTAGTCTTTTGAAAAGGGGGGTAGCATTTTATTTTGGATAATTAAAGGTGCCATAAGTTTTATTTTTTCGTAGCTTAGGATCAACAAAGGAGTTCTTGAAATGGTGGACATATCACTTTTCTCCATCACTTTTGTATAATCTATTTTTCATTACAGGGTGATTTGTAATTGCTGCTCGCCTGGTTAAGTAAACCGATGCTAACAGCTGACGGCGGATGACCAGAGGCATTTCCTTTGCCTCCACTAATAAAGCGTTAGTTGGCGTGGACATCATCGTTCCTAAGCATATTCTTATGGCTCTATATTGCAGGATGTCTAATTTGCGGAGTATATACTTGGGTGCATTACCGTAACAGTGGCTTCCATAATCCAGGATTGGTCTAATGAGTGCTCTGTACATAATTAGAAGAATGGCAGGGTCGGCTCCCCACCAAACACGTGATATCGATCTTAAGACGTTCAGGTGACGTTCCGATTTGGTTAAGATTTGATCGATGTGTTTTTTCCATGTAAGTTTGCTATCAATCAGTAGCCCGAGGTGTTTGACTGATGTTCGTACCGGGAAAAGGTAGGGCCCTAGCTGAATCTCCGTCTCTCTGAGGGTGCACTGTTTCCGGGAAAAGATTACAATTGACGATTTCGTTTGCGATATATTTAATCCTAATTGAAGGGTCCATTCGTATAGCTTTTTGGCGGCTTCTTTTAATCTCCAGATGTTTATGCCTTGAGAAGGAGACCATGTGTAGACGCAAACGTCATCTGCAAATTGCAATACTTTTATCGATGGGCTGAATATATTTTCTATGTCAGCTATATAGATGGCGAAGAGAATGGGACTGAGAATTGCTCCTTGCGGAATTCCTTTAGTGACAATGCGTGGTCCGTATAGAGTATTGTCCTGTTGTCGGATGTATATGGTCCTACAGCGAAGGAGATTATATATACCACGCAAATATACTTCCGGGAGTTGTAATGTTCTAAGCTTTTCAATTAAAGTCGGTATCTGGACATTATCATATGCTCCTGTTATATCCAAGAATAAGGCTGATAGGTATCCTTTATTGTTAAAGGTGCGTTCTATATCGAGGGTAAGTATACTCAGATTGTCGTTTGTACTTTTCCCTTTTCTAAATCCGTACTGTGTTTTCGGTAACTTGCTGTGGTGCTCCAGCCACCATTCTAATCTCGTTTTGATTATTCGTTCAAATGTTTTAGCAAGGAGAGAGCTATAGGGCGATACGAGTTTGCACAGTTACTATCTTTACCCGGCTTCTGTATTGGTATAATAATTTGTGTTGTCCAGTCTTCCGGGAATTCACTTTTGGACCATATGTTCGTAAACAGATGTAGCAATATTAATTTAGCTCTGGGTAGTAGGTGAAACAGCATCAGATAGTTTATATTATCTATTCCCGGCGCTGAGTTGGTTGACGTTTTGAGGGCCATGTCCAGCTCCTCAAGCTTGAACTCTTTATCTAAAATATTTTTTCGATTCTCTTCCTTGGAATCATTTGAGGGGCTTGAGAGACTTGGTGGAACTGTAGGCGGAGCAATTTTATTGGCGAATTCTTCCATCCAATTTGTTAAGGATTTCATTCCTGTAGGTTTTTTCCGAAATCTGTTTATGGTATTCCATACTGTGTTCAAAGGTACATTCTTGTTTAGCTTGTTGCAGAATTCCTTCAGCAGTCTTTTTTCCTCGTTTTCAGAATTCTTTTGGTTTCAGCGTCGGCTTTTTTATAGTTTATAAAATTTTCCCACGTTGCTGCTTGTTTGTATCTAGTTAGTGCTAATTTTCTTTTGGCCGTTGATCTGGAACAAACTTCATTCCACCATGGTACCGGGATTCTTTTTCCTGTCGTTTCAGGGTTACATCGAGGAATTGATTTTTCTGCTGCGTTGTTTATGATTTTTATAAATTCTTGATATTGATGGCTAATTGTGTTGTGAGAACAAACATGATCTAATTCTGTCTCTATTGCCTGACCGTATTTGGCCCAATTGGCTTTCCGGATATTCCACATTCTATAGGGTAGTGAATTCTGTGGTTTGGTCCACTGTTTGGTTGATATAATGATTGGGTAGTGGTCTGAGCCCCATGACTGCTGCAGGTTTATGCCAATGAAAATCGGTAGCCAGGGAGGGTGAGCAGATAGATATGTCTATTACAGATTTTCGATGATCAGGTTTTGGGATTAAAGTTGGTGAACCGTCATTCAGTACGTACAGGTTAAGTTCATCTATTATTTCCATGACAGCTTCCCCGAATGTGTCGTTTAACTCGCACCCCCAAGTTGTGTGGTGTGCATTTAGGTCTCCGCATATTAAGAACGGTTCCTCTACCTGCTGGATAAGTGCTCGCCATTCTCCGCTTCTAATTTTTGTTTTGGGAGGGCAATAAACGGAGATAATGGACAATTTCGTATTATGTACTCTTACCCTAACTGCAATGGCTTGGAATGAATTTATGCGCGTGTGGCCAATTGCTGTAAATGGAATCCTGGTTTGTATTGCTATGGCTACTCCTCCTTTTCCATCCTCTCTGTCGTTGCGTAATATGTGGTAGCCTTTGAAGTGGAGGGGAGTATCAGGTTTTAGCCAAGTTTCTGATATTGCCGCTATTGATATGTCATTACAGCTTAATTCTCTTTGAAAGGATTCTTGATTTGCTCGAATTGATCTAGAGTTCCATTGCAGAACTTTAAATTTGGCCATTGGGTTGGAATATGTTAACTAGTCTTTCTAGAACAATTGAAGGGTTTTAGTGAATTCTCTGGTGACGATCTTGCATCTTTAATCAAAAACATAATAAGATTGAATATTTTTTCTATTAGGCTTTCATTTTGTGGATGTAATATCTCAGTATGAGCATAAGGAACATTGTGCTGCTGATTCGTTGGAGGCTGTATGAGGTTTGTGGTTTGAATCGCTTCGCACGGAGGGGAAGCGTAAGGCGCAGTTTCCGTCTGGTCCGTTTGGGCCGAGTGTAATTGATGGCCTGTGATGATTGGAGCGGTGGGGCCGTTATATGTGTACAGGAATTTCCTTGTATTCAGATCTGCGTTTTCTTTAATGAATCTTGTATTTTTAAAGGATTTAGGGCCTTTGGTCCAGACATATCGATTGGGAGAATTATTGTTATTATTGTGCTGTAAGGTACTGGATGGTTCGGGTTGATTAGAATCTACTTGCACTGTTTGGAAATGTCTATGCTTTGGAGGGCTCGGCTGTGATTTTTGCGTAGCTGTGAGCCATTTCACCGTATTGGTTGGGGTGGGAGGCATATATTCTATTAATTTTTTTCCGCTCGTCGTCTCTGATATTCTGGGCAATTTTTGCCAGTGGCAAGGTGATTTCCGTTGCAAAATATGCAGCATGGTTGCCCTGAGAGGGGCAAAGTTTGTAGTCATGAGGCCCTGCGCACTTGCTACATCTTTGTTGGCTACGGCATTGCGCTTTGACGTGATTATAGCGTAAACACTGGAAACACTGAATTAGTGGTGGGATGTAAGGCTCGACTTTGCATCGCATTCCGTAGAGGTAAACATATTCAGGAAGAACCTGGGATTTGAAGGAAAGTAAGCAAACTGGCAGATCTTTGAGGGGTTGTCTTCCCGTTGTTTTAGGTATCTTTTAGAGTAGCGTTTGACGTTAATCACTTAATACTGACTTTCAATGGATTCAGAAATTTCCTTAATGCTTAAACTAGTGTCTACGTTTCCTAATTACGCCCTGTCTTTGTTGTCATAGAGGTTGGGATATATGCCTCCAAGCTGATTTCTTTAAAGGATTCTAGCGCAACCAGTTGGTTTGCTGACTGCCCCGTTTTACATTCAATTCGGACTCTGTTACGCCCCGCTTGTACAATGTTAACTATTTTATCTTTTAGGTGGCTATGATTCTGAAACAAAAATTTCCCCAACGCCATGGGATGCCCATTTACCCACGTTCCCGTCTATGCTTTCTATTATCACAATGAATGGACCATTGTCCGATGCACTAAATCTGTTGTTAACACTGTTATTGTTCCTGGCTCGCGTGGAGTTTACATGATCGTTCACTGTTGACTGCACACTGGGAAGCGCAAGCTGCTCACCTGCGAGTACCGTTGTTGGTTTTGGCTGCTCGTTGTTTGCTGCCAACTCCATTCTGATGGTTTCTGTTTCTTCTTGCTCACTGCGTCCCTCTTGTCTCATCTTCTTCTTCAGGGAGGAGTCGAAGTTTGCAGATGTTTCTGTTGTTGGTGGAGAGCGAGGGCGATTCTTTGCAGTTTGCTGGCGCTGATTTGTTTGTAGATCTTCCGTTAATGTAGCTGATGGTAGTGGTGGAAAATGGTCTTGGTACTGGAGTAGGGGGGGCTGGTCTGATATGTTGAACGTCTCACATTGCTGACTGAAGTTGTTGATCGGTGTTAAAGATGACTCACTGTCGTAGCACGTTTGTAGAGCTGTTGCTATTGATTGTCCTGTATCGTAAAACTGCCCTTCCATTGCTGTAGACTTTACCTACGGCGAAGACAAAGTTGTCTTGTCTGCCACAAGCAAAGTTAAAGTAAAACCACAAACAAAGTTAAACTAACACACTTGCAGAAATGAGGAAATTTGTTCACTGCTTTGAGCCTACGAGGAAGTTACCGGTTCGGCGACTCAATGCGAACTGATCCCTGTTGGTTCGATTCAAGCAATTCGTTTTCCTCTAGTAACTTCATAATGTTCAAGCATATAACATGCTCCAGATTTCCATTGCAAACAGATATTTGATATCCTTTCTTGAAAATGAAACTTACCTTAGGAGGTTGCAATTAAGAATTGCAAACCCGCAGTGTTTTCAATCCCGCATTCACAGATCCCGAGAGATCCAACACAGTTTCTGAAGTATTGTCAAATTAAATAATAAACGTCTATTAATTGAGTTAATAAATCAATTTTAATGTTAAATAATAGAATGTTTAACTAGCAAAATAAAATTAATTAAAAATTTTCTAGCCTATGTTAAATATACTTTGCACTTTTGTTTTAAATATAATTTTAGTTATTATGTAAATAATCAAACAATCAAACATGGTATCTACTCATACCGCATTACATGTCTTACAGTAAACTACATCAGTTTGAAAAATACCACGCAGTCTATCATTTGGAATGAATGCCTTCTCGCTCGTTATTTTGATTGAAGTGATCATAAATCAAATAATTAACAACTTTCAGCACTTTTTTTTTTTAGATCATTATATCTGTGAACCACTTAGGTGGTGGATGATCCATTGTTACTGTCACTCTTGTGTCCCGTCCAGCGCTTCGTCGTCTATATCCGAGTCAGTCAACTTTGTTTCTTTGCGTTCGACTTCTCTTTTGTGTGTAATACGTCAACTACTAATTGTGAACTGTGTGAAAGACCACAATTGCAGGTAACATCAGTTTAGAGATGGAGAGCAAAATTTGTCAGCCAATCTTTAACTGAACTGCACGAACCGAATATTCTAAGCAAGCCGTGATTGAAATCTGTTCCTTTGCGGCGAACATAAAGTGCAAATATTGGTGATTTTTTGGGACGTCCACTCATCAAAAATCAACGAAAAATCTTTATCATTGTTTCATGACATATTCAAACATAACAATCATGTCAACTTTTACGGTATTTGAAAAATTTGGCACTATAGCTCTTATAGTATTAGCAGAATTAGAAATTTGAAATCCACTTTTCAAAAACAGATATCTCAAATCTCATGAAGTGCAGAAACAATTTATGGTAAAAACATTTTTGCATAGTATTCAGGAAACCAAATATTCCACAGATTGTTTCCTTTTCGAAATAGCTGTCAATAGTCTTAAACGTCTTTTTTAATATTTTTACAATTCCAATTGTATCATTTTTTTGTGTGTGTTATTTGCGAGAATAGAAAGGCATAACTCAAATTATAGTAACGCCTACAGCAAAAACAAAAGTGAATATATTTACTTACAAATCACGAAAGATGACAAAAACACACTTTTGTTGCCGGGCGTCAAATGCCAATTTGAAGAGTACGGGCAAACGAGGCGATACAACCGGTAGAGACCGTGCCGGGCGGAAAGCGACGACGGGGAGGCAAGGTCACGCAGACAGACACACGGTTTCGCCCCGTCCCGCGGATCCAACCGTCTAATGATGCGCGATCCCACGGGATTGTGGGTTCCCGCGTAGCTGGATTGTTATCCCCAGCTGTAGGGCCTTAAAAAAAGTGGTATAATACACGTTACAGATTTATGTGAGTGGTTTCACCTAGTTGGCTACAGGAAACAGCCTCAAACTACTCAAACATCGCCATCACCCATACATTTCGTTCTAACCAGGGTCATTGTACCTTCCCGCGTGCACGATCTTTTTGCGAGTGAATTGATTGCTGTGTATCCTAAATGATTTATTCGATTCTAAATTTATTTACAAATATGTGTTAGCACATTCAAAGAAATAAATTAAGTCAAGTAGAGATAATATGATTATGCAGTAAAGTTTATCTCTATAAATTTTGCGTCGAGTGCGTTTTGTGGAAGGCAGAATTTTGGTTAAATTACTGTTTGCTTCCAGCATACTGCATGTGCAACGTAAAGATACAATATCCAAAAAAACGGTTAGATGAATGAATATTAGAGGAAAATTCGTATTTAAGCATAAGAAAGGCTATCAAGAAACAAATATGTAGAAGTTAGGAAAGAATGATGTTGAAAAAACATGAAGGACTTCTGAAATATTCGGTAGAAAGCTGAACGAAGAAGAATCAAGTATCCTGTGTAGGTGGGTATTCTCATAGTCTAGCTCCGAGTTTTAATTAAACACTCAGTGAAACTCTTGTCGTGGTAAGACCTGCTAAAGTGTAATGTGGAGGCGGAGTGAGAGATATTAAACTAAAATTGGGACAGAAATTGTGATGTGAGGATAGAGGGCCCAATTCATTGCTCTTCAGATTGTCACTGCAGATTGGGAGCGTAATTAGGTCGTCGGTAGCCAGCTTTACGACAACTGCTGCTTCTAATTGTTTGCTGCGTTTGAAACAGGTGTAATACTGATTTAACGTACAACTGTTGAAATATCAATGAGGCGAATCCCACCTCCCGACACTCTGTGTGGGTGGTGAACGGAACTGTCCGCCGCGGATCGACCACTCCACGGGCCCACTGCTAATGACAACTCGCTCGTAAGTCAGGTCACGTGGTCGGCAGTGGATGAGGCAGCAAATCAGAGGCCAGAGTCGCTCTCATTGGATTACCGTGATTTGTGGCTCGCAGCTGAGCAATCCGCTCGACCTGGCCGTCATCACATCCTCCAATTCCTACCAATACACTACGACTGAAATGGCGCACACACATTCACGCACCACACACTAGTCGGGGAGGGCTTCCAGGTAGTATTAATTGCGAGAGTAACCCAGAGAGGATGAAAGGAACATTGAAACATGCGACGGAGAAACAAAGACAATGGAGAAGCAGGAAATTATTATTTCTTATTCTGCTGGCTGCAAGTTAATGCCTGTCAATATGATATAACCAATACCACCAACGTTATTCAAAAGTAATGTTTCATTTTCTATTGAGGTTTGTTTTATTTTACGCTATTGCAAATAATAATAATAAGTCCTTGGTCTCTGTGGCCCCATCTCCATAGGACATCGCAATATCTGGTTTAGACATTTATCTCAATGAGACAATAAACATTTCGATTAATTCTATAAAGATTCAATACAAAGCTGATTTCTTGAGCATAAAGAATTTAAAATTTCTATCAGCAGTTATAAATCATATTGCCTGTTTTCTAATAGCATTTTTTTGTGTTATAACTGGTTTTCATCCTTGAAATATATTCGAACCAATTATGTCCATCTCTACCACGTTATACCCCAAATCAACATATGAAAGTTCTCCAGTAGTGCCGCTGCTTAAGACACCGAGTAAACACAGCACTGCTTTTCCAATGTCGTCTATTAGACTGTTGCGGCTTAGAGGAGAATTATTTCTGTTCTAATCTGATATGAAGTGAAAATCGCTTGTTCCAGAAGACGCCGAAGTTCTGATTGACCAGCGGAAATGGCATTTCTTCTGCAGCTTTGTGGTCCAAAACAATGATAGTTGCTTTACGTTTGCTTTAAGAACTGCGTTACAGAAATCCGTAACAATGTAATTTGGATTAGCTTTTTCTGCACCATTTTAAGAATAAGTGACCACCATCGTTTGGATGTAGGTTTAAATCCTCGTGTAGCCATCCAGAGTTCATGAAATCTATAACTTCAAGAAATCAATCCATGCGAATGTCGTTATGTCTCGTTCAAAAGGCCATGGTCGAATTCCTTCCTCTTACTTGTCCCACATCCCCTCTCAATTTTAATAACTTCAACGCCGAAGAGCCAAAATAATAATAATAAAACAGAAAATTTAGTTAAAAAGAATGTGAATAGATATGAGAGAAACAACTATGGATTGAAGAAAAGTGCAAGTGTATTGTTTCAATGACCTATGAATAACAGATTGGCAAATATCATTCATTTGACACAGAAGACTTTGGGTAATTCGAGTGAACCAAACATTCCTATGAAATGAAATGTTATGTACAGCGTGTTTCAAAAAGGACTTTACAACTTTGAAAATTCATATAAATTTTATGAAAAAAGGTACAGAGCTGGTTTTGATGTTGTTTTAAAGGAAAGAACAAGTTTTTTTAACTTAAACTAAAGATGTTCTATGTTGCTTCCTTTGGTTACTCTGCAGACATCCCTTCGGTAGTCGATTTCTTCCCAGACTCGCACTAGCATTTCAGGTGTAACTTGCTCAGCAGCAGCGTAAATTCTTGCTCTAAGTTCAGGTAGAGTGGCCGGCGAAGGAGGTACGTAAACCATATCTTTTGTGAAATCCCAGAAGAAAAAAATCTAGCAGTGTCAGGTCTGGGGAACGGGGAGGGCCATGCAATTGGCGCATCGCGGCCAATCCAGTGACCTGGAAAGCGGTCATTGAGAAAATCCAGGACGTCAGTCAGATAGTGTGGTGGTGCGCCATCTTGCATAAAGAAAACATTTCGTTCTCGGTCATCCTCATCGATCTGTGGTATCAAAAATTGTTGCAACATATCAAGGTACACTATCCCGTTGATGGTTCTCTCTTGGAAAAAAAAGGGCCGTACATTTTCCTCTTGCTCAATGCACAAAAAACGTTCACTTTAGGGCTATCACGAACATGTTGCAATGTTTCATGTGGATTTTCACTGCCCCAAATCCTACAGTTATGTGTGTTAAGTGAAAAGTTGACTCGTCAGAAAAGATTATGTTGTCCAAGAAATGTTCATCATCATCCACTCGATTTAACATATCCACACAGAAGTCCCTACGTGCAATCTTATCAGTGTCTTTAATTGCTTGTAAAAGCGAATATTGGTATGGTTTCAAATGCAAACGTTTTCTCAACAGACGCAAAAACGTCGTATGTGGGACTTGCAGCTCACGAGATGCACGCCAGGTCGATTTCGTAGGGCTGTTGACAAAACCTTTTCTCACTTGCTCAACGACCTCGTCAGATGTGCTTGGACGACCTGAGGATTTTTTATGTTTTACTGAGCACCCTGTTTCTACAAAACGTTTATGCCACTCATAAATTGTAGGCCTACTAGGAGGATATCTAGCGTACTTGGTACGAAAATTACGCTGAACTGTTGTCGTAGACTACGATTCTTCAAACCAAAACACAAAGCTAGCACGCTCGGGTCCAGTGAAGGCAGCCATCTTTAACGTAACTGCCGCTAGCGCTTGTGCGGCACGATTAGGCACTAGCGGACTACGCGAGTCAAAACTTGAAGTGTTTTCCTTTAAAACATCACCAAAACCAGCTCTGTACCTTGTTTCATAAAATTTATATAAATTTTCAAAGTTGTAAAGTCCTTTTTGAAACACCCTGCATATCGCCATGTATAGAAGCAATCTCGGTCCTCACTTAATGTAACGCAATTCTAAAGGCTCAATGATGTAGATTAGTCATCTGATTTGAACCAACAACTTAAGAGGATGGATGTAAGGTCTCCAAAACAAAACTGCACTTAATAAAAAGATAAGTTGTCTTATATTTTTTGTCGTTGGCTGTTTGTAAAGACAGAGTCATTGTCAAAAGTTATGTAGAGCGCACCCCACGCTTTTTAACATTAAAGTTAATTTTGTAATCAGTGACTTTATACTTTAAGCTTATTAAAAAAAAAAAAAAAAAAAAAAAAAAAAAAAATTCTGAATTGTGGGACGTCCTACCACTGTTAAACAAAATGTTTATATTTGAATATTATTTTTAACCTTTTAGTTCACATTACTACGAAAGCATGATTTTAGTTTTTGTAAACTACAATTTTATTTTTATCTTTTTAGTTCAGATAGTTTAAAAAGTATGTTTCTTACTGTTGGCTTTTCTTCGCCAATCTCTCTTTTTCTTTGAGTTGTAGTTTCATTTTTAATTATTATTCCCACGAGTAAAATACAATTAAATGGTCAACTCAATAAGAGATCCAATAGCAGGGTAAACGAGGAAGGCTACTTTTCTATAAAAGTACGAAGTAATATTTCGAATACTTACTATTCAACATCACACTAAGCGACTGCAGTCAGAGAAACCTTTATGGATAGGAGACAGCGGAAGACGATCGTCTACACTCTACAGCAACCAAGGCTCGTAAATCACACCCGATAAACTGGTGAACGATGATGATGATGATGGCTATATTGGGCGGGAAATCTCTGAAGGGTGTGGCCGCCAAATGACGAAGATTTCTCGAATCGCACCTGTGCACTAATGTTGCGGCTGCATTTGCCTAACTCAGTAATCCCATCAAGTATAGGATACGTGTAGTTTAACTTGAAGTCTTAACCATGGGTTATCCTAATCTTTTCCATTTATAATATCCGCAAAAATGCGAACCGAAATCGGGATTCGAGTAGGGAATGTCTGCTCTCCAGTCACGCGCCTTAACCAACTAGGCCACAAAGACGATTCGGAAAGTGGGTGAAAATGAGCCACATCTTTCATAAGACGGTTAAATCGCATTAGTGTTTTTACTGTCAAAGTAATGAGATTACCAAGACATAGATATGAAATTATTGGATTGTCATCGGTTCTTAATGCAAGTACAAAATTTCAGTCAATTCGGACTTTCTGAAGTAGGTGAAAATTGAAATGAAATTTTCCACTAAATTCAACCACTTTTAAGTTGTTTCTGACAACGTGGTGAGAGTGAAATTATTGAATTTTATCGGTTCTTATTAAGTGCGCAAAATTTCAAACGATTCGGACTTCAGGAAGCGGGTAAACACTGAAATTAAATATTCCATTACATGCAACCATTTTTCTATTGTTACCGTCAGAGTAACGAGAATAGCAGGACGTTGCTAAGAGACTGTATTGTTAACGGTTCTTAAAACGTGTGCAAATTTGTTTTTGTTTTTACTGTCAACGTAATCAGAATATCAAGACATAGCTATGAAATTATTGTATTGTAATCAGTTATCAATACATGAGCAAAATTTCAAACAATTCGGACATCTGGAATTGGGTTAAAATTAAATTGCAAAATTCCACGACATTCAACCATTTTTCTGTTGTTACTGTCAAAGTAATGAGAATAGCAGGATATAGCTATGAAATTATTGTACTGTCACCGGTTCTTAATATGTGTGCCAAATTTCAAACAGCTCGGACATCTGGAAGTGGGTCAAAATGGAGTTGTAAAATTCCGTTACATTCATTCATTCATACATACCTACAAGTCAAGCTAATATAAAGCGTGTAAAAAAGATAAATATATGTAAATAAATAAAAGTGCAAATGTAAAAAATGATCAATAAGCTAAAGTTTGCTGTTACATTATGTTAATTTACAACAGCCAATGTATGGAAGGAATAATTAATGACATGTGTAAAGTTTTTTGAAATAAATTTGGGATAATAATAATAATTCGTGTGGTTGCAATAATCTGAGGCCTACGCATTCCGCCGCTGTCGTTGCTGCCTTAACCTAACCCGGTATTCCTACCGGTGATAGGGGATCTACAGTTTAAGGTGGAATCCGAACTACGGAAGCGTTCAGGCGAACTTGATATGACTCAGTAAGTTGTGCGAGAGCTGAATATAGGGCCAAGAGCCTTTCAGAAATTCCACCACGACAGGGATTCGAACCCGGCACCTTTCGATCTCCGGCCAAATACCATAGCCACTGAGACACCAGACCGCTCACAAACTGGCGACGAAGAGCAAACGAATACCAACAATAATATAAAACTAGTCGTAGATCTGGGTGAAATCCCACATCTCTCTACACTGAGTATGAAGCGTGGGCATACGATACTGTCGATGGCGATTCTAATGTCGAATTGGGACTTTAAGTCTGGTTTCAACCTTTGACTTTCGGAAGAGTAGGCCTGAATGGGGCTACACTGAGTTTCTTGCACTCGCTTCTTTCATATCTCATCTACAGCACAAACAATTCTCTACACTGGTCACCAACACTATCACAGTCATATACAGTTACAAACACTGCAACACTGAGGAACGTAACGTTAAACCATCCCTGTACAATCTTCCCGGGAGGTTTCAATGGAGGGACAAACACTCCTGCCCCCGTTGGCCTCATGTATGGCGAACAATTTTTGTACACGCCTTCCATCTAAGGTAATGCCTTTTTGGTACAAAGTAATTAACGAATTGAAACCAACCAATGAGAAAGTATTTCAAATACATCTCTCGGTTACCGACATACGTCACTTATGTGGTAATACAAGGATAGTCAAAATGATTGCAGTGATTTCATAAAATTACTACAGATTTATTGACATATACTTACAAGATTACACAGATATATAAACAAACTGTGAAAGTGTTTTTGAGTGTCTACAGATGCTCAATATGTGCACATTTAGTGACTTCGCACACATCAAGTCTATAATCGAGTTCTTCCCATACCCGATGCAGCATGTCTCTGTCAATGAGAGCAAATGCATTGGTGATGCCAACCCGCAGGTCTGGCAGATCAACTGGTATTTATGGCATTAACACTGTGTCTTTTACGAAACCCCAAATAAAGAAGTCGCAGAGTCTTAGGTCAGGGGAACGAGGAGGCCATGACATCAGCTGACGATCAGCATCCCCAACACGACCAATCCATCTGTTTGGAATCCTGGTGTTTAGGAAATTATGGACAACTAGAGAAAAATTTGGTGGAGCACCGTCCTGCTGGAAAATAAACTCTTAACTGTCAGCTTCTAGAAGTGTGTAACCTCCATACAATTTATTTACTGCACATTAAACAAATCCTGGACGGTTGAGCCAATTGTAACCTCCAAACATTTAAAATTCATCAAATTGAAGTCGAGCAAATCTCATTAATTATTCGCTCGAAACTCTGTAGATCTTATGATGACGTGGCCCTAAGTATGTCGTCTTTTGATCCACGCACACAGAGTAGAGGTCACCTTTTTTAAAATATTTATTCAATGGTAATAAAATATCTCATCAAATTGTCGCTAGTTCTACAGAAGTTACAACTCCAAGTCGTTGGCGTATATTCTCAGCTGTTTTTAATAAAAATCAATAGAAAGCTCGCAGACAAAACAAAACACTATTATAGTACATAACTTCTCGATCTACTAATATGTTCATATAATTCTACTGCGACACTCAGTCTAAAACCTACAGTTTTTAGACACACTTTCCTTCTTTTTCTTTAAGAATCTCTCTCACCAGACCAAATATTTTCTATCTCATTCTTTTCAAAGATATACTACAATGTTTGTTAATCTGTGGATTCCTCGAGCTTAGAAATTATATCATGTACGTACATCATTACAATCAATATTTAAATGATAATTAATTACAATTAACAAAATAATATTTAAATGATAAATAATTACATAATTGGGGTGGTAGCATATGTTATAAGTGGCATGAGCCAATTCTGCAACAGTTGCAGATAGATTTTCCCTGTGATTGTAACTGCGCGCACACGTTCAACGGTTTCTTCAGAGATAGGAGGGCGACTCGTTGTTTTACCTTTACAAAAGGCATCCCGTGGCTTTAAACTGTTGATACCAACGCCGAATTGTGTTAGCATGCGGGGGATCCTTGCCACACTTTGTTCTAAAATGTCGCTGAACAGTTAAGACATACTAAGTCGAATGAAATTCGAGGAAAACGTACGTTTTCTCACTTTCAGCCATCTTGTTCTCTAGCGCTCTAGCGACCATCGCGGGAAGCTTGCATTTAGTGCAATTGATACTTGGAGAGCCACTTGTCTTATAACAGCAAACCCCATCATCGTACCTATAATAAGACAGCCAAAAAAATTTTGTGAAATCGCTGCAATCATTTTGACTAACCCTGCACAGACAGCCTTCAACACCGATTTTCGTGTGGTGAAGCACAACTCATATTTATATGGCACAGATCAAAATTCACACAACTGGGCGGTACTACAGTTCGTAAAATCTCAATACAGGAAATCCTCAGGTCAAATAAGGACCGTCGATCACTGCAAAAACAAAATGCTGGAACATGGTTAATGGGGTGCACAGTACTGTATGTTTGTCAACAGGAAGAGAAAAATTACAAGCATTAGATTTCCATTATGGAGAGAGGTCATCAAGACAGCAACTTCTACCCCTTTTGTCACCTTCTAAGGGAAACTTTTGGAGCTTCTTGTAAGGTCTGCAAATTTAGGGAATCCATGATGATACCCACGAAAATATTGTGTTCTTTGTGTTTTTTTTATTTATTTCTTGCCAATGAAAGAACGATTAAAGAGTACGAGAAATAAGGGTAAGTTTACAAATGGGGAAGTTAACGTTAAACAAGCTAAATATAATTTAAATGTGTTCTATGCACGGCAAAACAGAATGAACTGCGGATTGTTGTAAGCTGATTGGCAGCCGACTTTGTTCCGAAGACACGCTGACCCAGGAAAGAAACCGATATTCGAATGTCGGCTCGGGAGTAGAAGATCAACAAGCAAGGCTCACTTACTGGTTACATGCCCGAAAACTCAGTTTTATGACATCTTTGTATACTGATTAAGCAAATGCTAACCGCTTATACTAGGAAACGGGTACTGCACCCATCGAAGAAGACCATGTATATAATACTGTATGCATGCGAGAAACATACGTTTTCAACACTCTGAAACAGAAAAGACATGGAGTAGTGGCCCTCATTTTAAGACACGAAACACTGAAAACAGAAGCTATATTATAATATGCAAAAAGAAATTGTGAAAGTAAGAAATACATGTGTAGAAATAGGTTGGGGACCAAACTGTAACTGTTATCAGGTTGATGAAAAAGTTTCGAACTAACGGCTGCTACAAAATTTCACAGTCCTGTTGACGTTTTGAGCATCCATTTGTGCCTCATCTTTTTTCTTGAAAATGTGATGGAACGTTCAGGAACTGTACCTTGTTATATTGCTGGAAGCTCGAAAATTTTTATTAATTTTGCATGTCTTTCTTCATCATTTTCCATCAGTGTACTTGAAAACTGTTCTGGCAATTGAATATCAAAGTAGAAGAAAGAGGATTACATGAAATTAAATTGGGTAACAACAACTTTAATCGCAAGAATCAACTGTCTATCGTGTGCAGATAATTCAGCAATTCTCTAACATACTGACAGACAAGATCAACATTTTGAACGAGACAGCTTCAAAAAGCAGGGCTGAAAAAATTTGTTTCAAAAAAAGCACTGTAAATAATAAATATTAAAAATGCACCAAAATAAAATATAGAAATGTCTGTAAAGTAAATGCATTTGACTATCCTGTAGAAACAACATAGACTAATAGTCCAGAGCAGTGGTTCCCAATAAGTGGTACGTGGGCCCCTAGAGGCAAGTGAATTTGCTTCAAAGGGTGAACAAAAAAAAAAAAAAAAAAATAATAACTCAAACTTTAATATCCACAAAATATATTTAAGACAAACTGCATGTCAGTGAATTATATTACTGTATTGCTGTGGTTGTGCGAAGTATTTGAATGGGACGAATGCATTGATTTATTTTATTATTATAGCTATAAGGCGGCGTTTCCCAATTAGTGGTACGTGTACCCCCAGGGGTACGTAAGGCTGCTTCAAGGGGTACGCGCAGTAATCTCTTGGCTAAGGTAATCACTAAGATAGTTAAAAAAAGAATTAGGAAAACAGTACTCGCCAAAAATATACATTAAGACAAATTGTGTGTGAGAATTATATTTCTGTAATGCTGTTGTGCGAAGCATTCGACTGGGATAAACAAAATTATTTATCATTTCAGCTATAATGGGGGTACGCGATAGTGAGCTCTTTCTTGGAGTGGTACTGAAGAAAAACTAATTGGGAACCACTGCTATAAGGGATACGCGAGGTTAAGCTTTTTGTTGCAGTGGTACTCGGGAAAAACTATTTGGGAACCACTGTTATAGACAAAGAGGTCACTAAGCAATATCGAAAAATGCAATTAGTATTAAATCAGAAAAAAGATCTTTACGTCAAAAGCCAATATAAACCAAAGCAAACATTCGACACTACAACTCAGGTAAAAAACCAGAATTTCTCTACGTGACAAAAGTTCGGCTCTACACAAAAAAAGGAGAAATGGAAGATTCAAAGAAAAATGAAGGAAAAAATTTCAGAAAAATTACTGGACCAAGAATAAATGGAAATGTTCAAGAAAAGGACTAATCTATGATTGCAACAACATTTTGACCGGGAAAAATTCTGTACAGTTGAGATTTTTTTTTTTAATATTTGGGGATTGGGGTACGTTTCATTTCGATGTGACCTGTAAAAAATGAGAAATTTGGGATAACTCTTCGTCGAACGCGATTCGCGCCAAATATTGGTCGGATTCCAGTGGAGTTACGACTAATGTACAGTCTGCGATGATGTGAGTAAAATAACAGATAGACGAATTTTTAGCTGTACGCACTTGCCTAAAAAGAATTATATTGATGAAATTTACAGCCCTTTGTGAGATGAGAAAAGGAGTTTTTAATTCTGATGCGATTTTAGAAATCTGAGAAATTTACCACGTTGTTATAAATTTTTCGTTGAACGCTATTAACTCAAAAACTACTGGTTGGATTTTGATAGGGTTTAGATTAATGTGCTGTCTGTGATAATTCGGTTAAAATACCAGATGTTTTATTTCAATGTGATGTTGCAAGCTGATGTATTTAAATTTTTTTATATAAACGCAATTTATAAAACAAGAACTACTGGTCGTATTTTGATTGGCTTTTGATTACGTACAGACCGTGGTAAGATGGGATGTGTTTCACTCCTATGCGTCGTCGAAAAGCCAAGAAATTAAAATAATAGTGTCCATAAATTAATATCATTTAAAGCCTGAGATGCTTGACGTGATTTAATCGTATGTGTGGCATCATATTATTCCGTTGAATGAAGTTACACTTTATAATGGAGACCGATCACGAAAAATGATTTCTCTTCCAGTGAGCCTTTGGGGCCGTGGGTCATGTAGTTCTTGACCATTTTCGTTTAAGGGAGTAGCGAGTACATCAGTCCATGCGAACGAATTTTTTTGTTATTATCAGAAAAAGAAGAATTGCTTTTTATGGCGACCAGCGAGAATGGATCCAAAAAAACTGGCAAAACGATTGTTTGATTATTTCAATAAAAAGTCCAAAGCATAAATCCTTTAGTTTACTGAAGTAAATTCAGACATAGCAGAAATGAATGTTAGGAACTACGAAATCTTGGGAACAAACAGGAGAAAACATAAAGTAATTTACAATAATCCAGAGTTTTCCGAAATCGAAAAGAAGAATAAAACGCTTTGAAACCCTTATAGGTGCTGATAACATAAAAATTATTTCTTTATCAATTAAAGCGATATAATCTTGAATAATTCCTTCCTCAAATTTACCCCTTTATACTACATATTAAAAAAATTCTCAGCGGTATAATCAAAGTTTAACAAAATCGAGTTGTTTCTAACTCTGTGTAAACGGACAAAAGTGATATAGTAATTGCAAGTTCCAGCACTGTCACCGTCGAAAATATCACCTTCAAAATTAAACGGTGGCTAAAAATTTACAGAAAGTAACAATTTATCTCCGCTTTAATTTAATGTGTAGTATAATATTATTATTTTTTTGTTTGTTTTGTTTTAGCTGACTGTGATAATCTAGACATTTATTTACAAAATACTTATCCTTAAGATAATAACACAGCTACTTTCAGATTATGGTTAAATTTGATTTATTGCAGTTGACGAATAATTTGATTCAGCCCATGATTTTTTTTTTCATTTCCATATTTAAAAGTTAGGGGTTTGTGGTACCTGATGGAATCTTTGGTTCCACGACGAGGGCGGCAGAGCGTAATCATTTTTTGTGGAACCACCGAGACATATGGTGGAGGTAATCACTTAATTAGATACTGTAGTTCTTTGGAGTTACAGCTACTCGAAAAGCAATTTACTAAAGTCTCATATGATTCCTACTTCAAGAGTTAACAGTAACCCTTCAAAAATTAGAAGCAAAATTTTTGCACCCAATTTTTATATTCCAATAGCACATTGAATTCAAATATAACAATATCGTGATATATTAAAAAAAATGATTTAATTTGTTTAAACAGTATGATGCCATTTTCGACTGCGAGAGATAACGAAATCTGACCTGTAATTATTGCATTAATCATATTCGAAAAATTAATCCCTGGCACCGCAGGTAGGCGTTTATGATTTAATGTAGTTTAGTCCGATCCGTAATAGAGTATGCAGGTCCCATATGGGGTTATGGTAGCGATACTCTCATCAGAAAATTATAAGTCATTCAAAATCTGGTTCTCAAAAGAGCATTGCATCTTGCAATGTTATTTCCTACAGACGACCTACATGAAGCAGCTAATATACAGAAAATAAAACAACGATTTCAAGATAGAGCAGCAGCATTCTAAAAATCTACCAAGAATTCGACGAACATACTTATCAGACCATTATGCCAATACAAAATGCAATTGACACTCATAACATTCCTCTCTGTCTTATAGTACAAATTATATATCCAACAATTAAGACAAACCTGCAATCACAATAATGCACAATCTAAATATGAATGAGGAGTAAATGTTGAAAGACGATGTGTCCCAATCCAAACGGCCCAATGAAAGGGCAACAAATGGAAGAACGGATGATAGCGTTTAGTGAAAAGGGTTTGGTACATTATAATTTGGTGTTTGTTGTTGTGTAAAATTGTATGTTTCTGACATCAAAATAAATCAACGGTAACTGAACGGTTTCATCTTAAATTTTACAGTTTTGTGCCTACACATCAAAATGGAACATAACTCTAATGTAACCTCAGGACCAGGAACTATACAATATCCAAAAAACCACAAAAAAACCACAAAAAGTTTTTGAACGACTAACGTTGATCCAAACAGACAGAACGACACAGATTTTAAATTAATTTCATTCCTTTTCCATACGTCAAGGTGAAATTAATTTTTCCCCCGTTAGACTATTATTATGTGTATAAATTTTAACTTTACTACGTAGAACAACTGAAAACTAATAACAGTGGAATAGCTATTCGAATCATACATCAACATCTGCGGCTGTTTAACAAAATCTCAATACAGATTTGCATGAAAGGATGCCAGTTTTCTGAACACAATTTACTCTTTTTGAGTTACTTTTTAAAGTTCGCAATCTCAGAAACTTCCTTCACTCTTTATCTAAGTGGTCTATTTCGGTAAGGAGATCAGCAGCTTCTCTTAACATTTAGAAGTCCTACTAAAGACATAATTAAGGAAAAACACAAAGACAAACTTTGATTCCGTTATAACTTTTTAAAATGTAATAGGTTAATACCCTACGTTATTCGAGTCGGCACTATAAGAAGGAGATTAACATACTGTTTTCAGTCTACATTTACTCTTCAAAGTAAGTATCTTGTTCAAAGATGTGTGAAAACTGCCCGTCATAAATTAGATTGATATCATCAAAAACTAACGAGACACCATTAAAACTTCTCGGAGCTCTGAAGGAGAAACTGATAAAAAGGAGTGAGATATTTACTTTGGAAGTTGAGGATGGGTCCATTAACATAAACGGCCCCGACGGGCGTGTCTGTAACTTGTGCCGCCTCCAGCTGTACACGGGACGGTACCCAACACCTGCTGAGGTCGCCAGATTACCATCACAGCCGCTGTCAGGGGAACAACGTCTATAAACTCGGCTCGGTATTTCTTTATCTTCCGATCTGGATAAAAGGATCCGTTACTGAAGCCCTTTTCCAGCCCTTCAGGCCTGGTGGCTCAATTTCTGAGCCCTCAACTGGGGTCGGAGAGATCCCGGTTAAAATCCCGCGTTCACCTGGAACTTTCGAGCGGTGTTAAAATGACCTTCAACTCTGGGAAGGGTATCGACAGGAGAAGTAAGTGATTCTGATACTTTGGAAGTAAAATCACAACTTATGACAAAAGCAGGAGTGATGTTAAAAGCAGAATAGCAACAGCAAAAAGATCCTTCAAGAAAAAGAGAAATCTGTTAGTTTCAAATATTGATCTAGGCATCAGAATTAACTTTTTAAAATTCTATGACTGGATGACAGCACTTTATCGTCGTGAAGCATGGAGTTTAGGAATACCAGAAAAAAAGAAAAACTGACGCATTTGAAATGTGGTGCTAATGAAGGATGCCGAAAATAAGGCGAACGGATAAAGTACGAAATGAACGAGTTTTGGGAATGGTGGGAGAGAAAAGAAATTTGTGGAAGAGGCTTATAGAAAGAAGAGAAAGGATGGTGGGTCGCATCTTTAAGGCATGCAGAACTGCTTAATTTATTAGTGGAGGGAACAGTCGAAGGTAATGTAGAGGACGAAAGAGATCAGAATCTATGAAGAAGATAATTGAGGGCGTAGGGGATGAGATATGTTGAGATGAAGAGGTTAGCGCAAGATAGGAATGGATGGAAGATTGCATCAAACCAGTTGAAAGACTGATGCCAGAAAAATAAGTTGATTGAATTTTAACATTTTCGCCACACTTACCGAGAGGACTGGCTGATTGAGATGGATAAAAACTTTGGTACGCAACTTGCAAGTTAATGCTAATTAATTTTGGTCTTTTGACTGGAAAATAATTTGTTAGCAATATTGTCGGTAATCGGATTTATGAATGTATATATGTATATGTGTTGAAGGTAAACAGCAAATGAATCGGGTTCACAGAACAAATAAAAAACAATTTAAAAAAATTAAAAAAAATTTTTTAAAAAATATTTGTATAACAGTTTTTACAATGCTTTCCGGGTATCGAATGGTAAAGATGGTATGTTTACTGTAAAATCAAGAAAAAATTGTTTGTTGAAAGTTTAAAGTGTATATATATTGACGTATCGTTTGACAATGCGCTTATCTGGAAGGAATCATTGGAAAAGTTTCAGAGGTTTAGAGAAATTATGTATACATTGGCTAGCATTATGATGGAATGTACAAGGAAGGTGAGGTCAAATTCAAATTATTGTATGGCGTTGTTGGGATAGAGATACAGAAGGTTTGTTCAGCCGCCAGTTGACAGGGCTTACGAATCGCCGCGCAATGCGCTTCTTGTCTTTATAAAATAACTAATCTAACATGGACAGGAGACCTACAACTGAACGTAGATTTCGAACCGCCGAATGTTTCTGGCCTACTTCACATCATACAGCAAGCTGCGTCAGAGCTGTGCCTTTGAAAATCGCAGGCGATACCGGGACTTGAACCAGGGACCTTTCGATTTCCAGTCAGATGCCTTAATCTCCGAGTCACAAGACCACTCACGAAGCTGAGAAATCGGGACAAAAAATTATAGTACTGCCGTTGATGTAGTACAACTGTAACGTTCCCACCCCTCCTTCTAATTAATTTCCGGATAATTTATTAATGTTTCAAGTATCGGACCTCTTAGCCGAAGATTGACTGCATTCACTCCATCATTTAATCCAGGTAAATGAGGTGGAACAATTACAAAGAAAAATAAAAGATGCACCACACTGATTTGAGTTATATTCTGATAAATTGTACACTCTGACACACTATAGGTTTTCTGTTCAAACACATATATTGAATCCACTAATCAACGTCTCGATAAGACAATTACAACTTCCTTCTTCATACACTTAATTTACTTTACGAAACTGTGAGCGAGAGTGATGTATGGCAGAAACACAGAGAGAGAGAAACAGAACATAATATGTGCTTACATCATGATCCCTCACGAGTTACCACCGCGTAGCACTGGACAAAACTGGTCAAGACTGAGAAGGCCTGGTACCATAGGGAGGGCTTATATAACACCCACCTAACGGGATTCAGGTGTGCTGATCCTCTACGGGAGGGGAGTACTACCAACATTGGATTCTTACTTTCCCATTTGGCGAGAGGACCATCTCTGCCAAATGGGAGGGAACACAGAGTTCCACCGATACTACCCCAGCCGACAGGTAACTTTTGTGTTTGTAGGGTGGCTACAATACTATCCTATCCCCGCCAAACTCTGGGCGCAAGCAAGTTGTCCGAACTTCTCCCACATGGCTTAGCCGCCATGACAGTATCTGTAGCCACTTGAAAATCTTAGACTAAAAAATACTCTCCGCCTCACTCTCGCTACCTAATTGATATTACTTAATCCTAACCTTATTATAATTAAATACTACTTCTTAAAGTTCCTAATTATGACTTCAAATGTCTTGTGACATCACACAACGAAATAGTATCCAATCTGTAGCTTCAAAACACGGACGTTGAAAACGATGGAAAGAAGAGCTGTTAGATAGATTTATTTGCAGAAATTAATTCTGAACTGAGTCAGTTGTTTGTACGATACATTGGTGGGTTTGGCATCATTATAAGAGAGGAGACGGTTGAAGAGAAATGTTTATGAATATAGTGCATAGATTGCTCAAGAGGCTGGGAGCGTGTTTGGTGATGAGTTTTCCGTGGTATATAGAAGAGATTACTAGAAGAATAAAACAACCTTTGATTACTTGCATAAGGTTAGTTAAAAGATTTCATTTGATGGTAAGATGGCCAGTGACTGGATTATAATTTAGTGATGTTCAAAAAATTTATTTAACCAATGAAAGAATTTAAAGTATCCATTGAATAATGCGCACTGAAGTGCGAAAATCATGGAATGATAATATTGTATGTGACACGCTTTTGCCCGACGATGTGAAGCAGTCCGAAGTGTCATTAAGTTAAAAATGCGTCAGAAGGTTCCTGAAAAAATACTCATCCATATTCCTCCACAGCCACCCATAACTGGAAAGTGTTGCCGCTGCAGAACGCTGTGCACGATCTGACCATTCAATCATGTCCCAGGTATAGATATGTTCACTTTGATCCCATGTGAGAATAATCTTGGGGATGTGGAACAGTACATACACTTATTAGTAATGTCAATATTACTATATAATTGATAATGTTATTATATATTGACAACAAGTTATCATTAGTATCCTGTAATCTACAAATACAATCCCGAGTTAATTAATACTAATTATGTGGAACAGTGTATACACTTGTTACCAGCATCTAATAACCAGTTATTTTCTTACCAACCAGTTACCATGATAAGTTTCACTGTAATTTGTGACTACATATTATATTATGTTAGTTGCTATTTATGTGGAACAGTACACACACCTATTAGCAACATCAATTATATTACCAACAACTCATAAACAGTCAATTACTTAAAAACCTGTTAGTATGATAATTTTTCACAGCATTTTTTGAGTGCATGCTACTATCCCATGTTAGTTACTATATATAAGTGAAATTTTGTAAATAGTGTAATTATTTCATTTGTAAAAAGTTTCAACAGAACGAAAAACCATATATCATTTTAGTAATTGTGGATAATTTTGTCACCTTCCCCTTCCATACACCATATATACTACTTTATCAGTCATTCTTAGTTACCAAATTCCAAGAAGAAAATTCTTTCACAGAGTAAAATGGGTTCTGAAGCAGAAACTCTTTCAGTTTTGACTTAAAGTAGTTGGGTTTTTGTAGATAACATTTAATTTCTGTTGGTAATACATTGAATAAGGAAGCTCCAGTAAATGTTAACCCTTTCTGTACAATTGACAGTGATTTGTAATCCTTGTGAATATTATATTTATTTCTAGTATTATGGCTATGGATGTCAGCATTAAGATTGAAGTGTTCAGGATTTTCCACCACAAATGATAGTACTGAGTATACATACTGTGCTGGCATTGTTAGTACACCCAGGTTTTTAAATAGATTTCTGCCGACGTCTGTGGGCTTGCTCCACAAATAGTTCTTATAGCACGCTTTTGCAATTTAAATACCCTCTGTGCTTGTGACGAGTTTCTCCAGAATGAGATGCCATAAGTGAGCAGGGAATAAAAATATGCAATATATACTAATATTCTGGTTTCTATATTAGCTATTCTAGATATTACCCTAAGTGAAAGTGTTGAAGAATTAAGTTTTTTAAGAAGTTGTTGAATATGCTGTTTCCAGTTCAATTTGTTATCTATATATACACACAGGAATTTTGTGAAACTGCTTTCATTGATTGCTTTTCGTTCTGATATCGCATTATAGCTGTCCTTTGTTTAATTCTTTGTAACGAACTGAAGTAACTGTGTCTTTTCTACATTAAGTATTAGTTTCCTGGCATTAAACCACCTGTTAATTATCTTTATAACATCATTTGCTTTGTTTTCGAGGTTTTGTGCTGATGGGTCTTTCAAGGATATGCTAGTATCATCTGCAAAGAGAACCATGTGTTCATTATCACCTAGTATATGTGGGAGATCATTTATATAGATTAAGAACAGCAGAGGGCCAAGAATTGAACCCTGAGGCACACCACATTTAACTATACCCCATTCTGAGTTTATAACATCTCCTGTATTAGCATCTTTCAGTGATATACATTGCTTTCTATTTTCCAGATATGATTTAAACCAAAGTCCTGGCTTACCACTAATTCTATAGTGGTCTAATTTACCTAGTAGAATTTCATGATCAACACGTCAAAAGCCTTAGCAAGATCACAGAATATAACTAGGGAATTTAATTTTTTTATGCATTGATTCCAGTATGTTGTTTACAAAAGCAAAAATTGCTGAATCTGTTGAAACGCCTTGTCTAAAACCAAACTGTACTTTACTGAGTAGGTCATTCTTTTGTAGATGTGCATACACCCTTCTGTACATTGCTTTTTCAAAGATTTTTGAAAATGCTGTTAGAAGTGATATCGGTTTGTAATTTTCAATCTTTGAGGTATCACCCTTTTTATAAAGCGGTTTGATTATTGACTTCTTGAGTGAGTCGGGAAAGATACCTGAACTATTAAAAATATGACTAATAACCCTACTAATGTTGGTGTTATATTGTTTCTCATCATAACCAAATGACTTTTTATTTTTGAGGGATTTAATAATTTTTTCAATTTCATTTTGACTGGTGGGAAATGTTAGACTGGATCCATGATTGGCAATCAAGGTTGCCAAATCATTATCTGAAACTATCCTGACTGTTCCTACCTATCCTGAACGAAATTGTTGTCCTGGAAAATTCCACCGTTGCCTGGGAATATGAAAGCCACCATTGGCTGCAAATGGTCTTCAAGCTACAGTCAATACTCGGCTCAGTTTGACCAGAGGTCCCTGTCGACGCCGTTAACACAACTCATACCAGTACGTAGCCACCCATAGTTTGCGCAGTACTTTTCCTGGTAACCTGGATCTATGGCGTCGTGCTGCCTGTTCCACGCTCGAACCCTACCATCAGCTCTTACCAACTGGAATCATGACTCATCTGGCCAAGCAAACTTTTTCTAGTCATCTAGGGTGCAACCGATATGTTCAGGAGTCCAGCAGAGGTGCTGCAATTTTATGGCGATTTGATAGCACAGTCACTCACGTCGGTCTTCTGCTGCCATATCTCCTTAACACCAAATTTTGCTGCACTGTCCTCAGAGACACATCTGTCGTACGTCCCACATTGACAGTTGCTGTTCTTTGCCGCAGTGTTGCCTGGCCTCAGTCATTACTTTAGTCTGTTAATTCAATTCTTGCGGCCATAAACACGACAGACGCTGCACCTCGCATTTATACGTTTCTTCCGAGGAGTTACTGCAGTCTGGATATTCATATATTCCTACCCCACTACCTAGCGTGGTGTGTGAGTGGTTAACGCTCTGGCCTCGCATTCGGGAGGACGCTGGTTTGAATCCCGGTCAGGGCATCCAGATTTGGATTTTCCATGGATTCTCCAAATCACGCCAGGTGAATGCCGGGATGCTTCCTTCAAACGTCGATGACCGAACTCCTTCCCGTCCCTTGTCCCATCTCCCTCTGATGACCATGACGTCAAAAAGGTCTAAAGCCATAAGTAAAAAAAAAACCTATTCTACTTCTTTTGGTACTTCATTGTAAAAGCTGCTGCGTAATTATAGTACAGTAGGATCTTATGACTCAATTTCATTAGTTAAAAAAATTCCGATATAATAAGTGTAAGACTATGGTATCACTATCGTATCACTTAGACGGTCGACCTATTTTTCTCGGTCAACCGGTCGAATTCAACAGAAATTAATTCATTTTAGCTGCCCAATTTTTTTTTTTTTTTTTTTTTTTTTTTTTTTTTTTTTTTTTTTTACTTTCCGGTGACTACAATTTGAAAAGCAAAAAGTATTACGAATATTTAATAACAGATGTTAAATAGTTAATTATATTATGATATTAAAAATTTGTCTTCACAGTAGTGTTTGTATGTGTTTTGGACATTTAGCCACCGTATTGCCTGTGATGTTACTATCAAAAGATACTGTCTCCCAATTATAAAGAATTATTTTCTCAATATTAAGATTAATACTTATATATAAGCGAGATGAAATATCCATATAAGGCAGCCTGGAGAATAAAATTAATAACTTCATTATATTTCGTCTGAAATCAGTCTCCAGATCGACATATTAATCTTCTTGCAAATACATGATTCCATAAACGACTTATCAGCAAGAACTGTGCTTTGATACTTTTAATTTTCTGGCTTTACGTCTCGTCGAAGTCGAGGTCATTAGAGGCTTGTTGGGACTGCTAAGGAACGGGAAGGAATGTGGCCATGGACTTTTAGAGGAAGCATCCCGCCATTCATCTGATTTGGGGAAACCGTGGAATACACAAATTTGGATGCCCAGCTGAGGATTTGATCTCGCATCCTCCCGAATGCCTTGTCTTCAATCAATGCAAAAGTATTAGCATTAAGAAACTAATCGTAATGTACCAGGTATGGGTAGGGTTGCCAGATAGCCGGAAAATCCGGGAATGTCCCGGAATTTTGTATCTGATCTCGTGTCCAGGAATTATGCGTTACTGTCCCGGAATTTCCGTATACTAGTTTTTTTCACAAACTCAGTTCACCACGGTGGTCATGAGGCCAAGCCAAGTATCCCATGCTTGAAGCGGGAAGATGGAATGTCCCTTAAATCAAAGGAATTGAAACTGACAGGAAAATACTCTTTGAATTTTCTGGGAATTTGAAAATTCTAGATGCAGTTAACATTAACTTCCTTTATACAGAGTTCACATGTCTGAAACGTGTTTTTCAGGTCCTTCCAAAAGACTTTCCAAACGATAAAATCTGGGCCAATTTCTTTAGAACAAGCGTTTTTAAAGATTTTGAATATTTAAAAAAAATAATTGGTTTTGTTTTGTCAATTCCAACAAGCAATGACTTTTACGAGACAAGTTTTAGCCCGTTGAATAATTTATGAAATAAGAGCGAAACAGAACGTTCATGGATTCGATCAAGGCTGAACTGCAAACTCAATCAATTTTGAAGACTCTTGCTGAGAAATTTCATCAGTTTTGCAAAGCAGTGACGAAGAAATATTTATGAAAATGGCAAAATCTAGTAATAAATATTTTAAAAGTAGATGATTAAGATCTATTTTGATTGATGTTGATTTTGATTTAGCAAAAGATAGATGCTAATTTTTTTTTTTTGTTGATAAAACCTGATGTTGATTTTCTGCCTAATTTTAATAAATCAGCCTGACAGAAGTGTTCAGTTTTGATTTAATATTTTTGAGATTTTGATTGATAATACCCGATGTTGATTTTGTACCAAAGTAAAAAATTTCTAACGAGGTGCTCAAATTTTGTTTTAAGTTTAGTATTTTTCCTTTTGATTCATAATACCTGATGTTGACTTTCTACCATAGTTTAATTAATAAACTTAAAAGAGCTGCTATATATACGTTAGATAGCATATTTACCTAAAATAGAATTTTTTATTAATTTGCATTTTGGTTCACTTTTTAAACATACCGCTAAAATACTTTTTGACCCAGAAATGTCCCGGAAATTATAAGCCTGTATCTGGCACTCCACAGTTAAATATTTCGCGCGAATTGGATACGCTTCTTGTTCCATACCAACAGAAGAATTGACCTCCACAATTATGTCAGCCAGTTTTGTTACATCACTTACAAATTTATTAAGATAAGAAATTGAAAAAAAGAATCTACCACTTTTGGATTGCCTTTACAAAGCGCTATGCTAAAAACTTATTATTATAGATTGGTGCCTTTAAAAAACAATTTGTTAACGCCGAGGGAACTGCCTTCACAGTAGCGGCTCTAGGATTTTTCCAAGCCGGGGAAAAACTGAGATTGCCGCCTCTTCAAAAATTGTTGCCAGCCAGACCCCGAGAATCGCCTCCTTAATTGTTGGCCAAACGCATTGATGTCGCCACTTTAACTGTTTGCCAAACGCATTGTTGGACACGATTTTATCGCCCAGAGCAAGTACCCCGGTTTGCCCCCACCCCTCGCCCTAAATCCTGCATTCCACCTAGAATCTCAGCTTTAAAAAATTGTATTATGGTAAAGCGTTACCCATTTGCGAAGCAATATGAAAGAAGGGGAAATTTTCAATTAATGTAGGGAGTTCTCCATTCATAGTAGAAGAAACAACGGGAAAAACATGAGTTCATGCTCTTGAAAAGTATGTCCAATGAAGTTTCTGACATGAGTTTTGGTGCAAAATTTTACTTCATTCAAAACCTTAGTTTGGAATTTTTTTGGATCTGAAACTCTTTTAAATAACTATGACGTTCTCTCATAATTCTATGCAACATCCAGTTGTCCTAGAAAATGGTAATTTGGTACACATACTTGGTTTCATCCCTATAGTATAAGAAAAGTTCCTGTGTTTTTTCAATGCCAATCTAAAAGCTGAAACGTCTTAGAGAAAATTTGTAGGTTAATTGCTTTCTTCTTGATGAGGCTATATGCCTTGAATTTCAGTTTTGCACAAAGATCAGGAGCATAAAAAACACAATTAATTTTACTTTGTTACTATATTTAATTTGGAAGTTATTGGTAGTCCTACGCCTATGGTAACAATGCAGACACGGCGAAGCTCGCACAGAACGAATCGGACTCGAGCCCGTTGTTTTACATGAGCGTGCGTTGTCGAGGAAAGTATTTTGACATGAAAATTGAATGTAAGCAGGAATATTGATAAATTCGGATACACAATCTTTGCTAAGGTGCAAACATTTGGTCCAAAAAAATAAGAAGACTCAGAATAAGCTATCAACCGACAAAAAGAAATTAATTTCCACATGAAACAATACTTGTAAAAAAAGTGACTTGGTCATTATGCAAACTCTGATAATAGAACATCAACCTAAATAAATGCCTCTACAATGTTGCATTATTGAGCTTTTAAACTCACAAAAGTCAAGATTTCCCTCGATGCTCTTTCTGGATTCGCAAGTCTTCGAGTAAATCGTAAACATTCTGCCTTTCCTTTTAGTAAAGTAGAAGTATAATGGCTAAATCACATTTTTTTAAAAAAAAAGATTTATCCCTAACGTCATGAAAAACTATTTTTTTTTTCCAGAAAATCAAAACTTGATTCAGAAAATAACTCACAACTCTTCATCATTAAATAGCACAAGACTTCGCCCTTTTTTAAAATGATTTGTTTTTGTAACATTGTTTTTATATAATAGGGTCGATATATCGATACTTTTTCTTCGATATATCGAATCCGATATAAATACTTTTTAAAATATCGATATATCGAAAATCCGATATTTTTTAAAAATGATCAGAGGTTTAGAACAACTTATTCTTTAGCTAACGAGGAGACTGGTTATCAACTCAGTGCTGCCTGAACCCGGCTATCAAAATGCTGAAACAGCTTCGCCTCACTAATGAACAGAAGAGTAGATGATGTCATCGCGCTGTGGTGGCTTTTGTCATCCACCATTTCTGCGGGCAGCGTATAAACAGTTATTCAGTGACATCTATGGTTGAAGATGAGGGCTGAGGTAGACACCTTCGGAACTTTCCACAAGTGTGACGTTTTTACGCGGCTGGATGCCTGAAAAGAGTTTAATTAATTCCAACACAGTAAAAATTTGCATCTTGAGAGGAAAATCCGTAAAAATAAGATAAACATACCCTTCACAATATTTGTTTATATAGATTTTTTTATATAACTAATTGTATACATTGCGACTGCGAGACGTTACTTCAATTTCGTAGAGCGTAATGTACGCAATGGCAAGTGGATGGAATTTCGCCGTGTTTCAAGCACTATACAACTCAGGATGACACATTCAAAAGTCGATAAACAGAAAAATAAACGCGTTTGTTTGTCTGTCAGTTTGTTTCGTTGAAAGTGATTCACTCAAAAACTGCTGTTATGATTTTGATAGGGTATCGAACAATTTTCGGCCTGCAATCCCAGCAGTAAAATAGGGCATGTTTGAATTTTTTGCGGAGATGAAACGCCAAGTAGTGAAAATAATGGTCCGCAAATAAGTAACCGTGTAAAGGCAGGTTACTGCTCGGAGTGGATTTATTTATCTTATGGCCATAACACATAACCAATAATGTAATTATAGACATTGGTTTCACACTAATAAAATGTAACATTAAATTATAGTTAAAATTCAAAGTCGACATAGTGCAACCGATGTAAAGCTTCATTTTAAATATCTCTGAAATCTATCGGTGATCCACTGAAGGCTCGAAGCGGGCAATCAAGGGTCACGTGACGGATGTTTTCCTCACCACAGTCGCAGTTCAGTTAATCTCTTATTTCCCATGTGTGAAGAGATGAAGCAGATCTGCCATGGCCAGGCCTAAATCTGTTAAGAGCAGCCCAGGTCTTACGGGGAAGATCGAGTCCCTTTAGTGGCTGTTGATTGTTAGACATGAAGTGCCATGCTGGTAGGGCTGAGGCTATCCACTCAAATCTCCATACTTCTCTCTCAGTTTTTATGCTTGTACTTCTTGATTTAAGTCCCTAAAATTTGGTTTCCATGTCGTCGTAGATGTGCATTTCCAGATTATAACATATCTTATTATATTGGGCAATTAGGCGATTGAGTCGTCTTATCGTAGGTTGTTCGATGTTACAGGACAACCAGTACAGTACAGTAGAGTACATCCGCTAATTATCCGCATTGTCTGGTTCAAAGTTATATCTTTGATGTGGGTCATCCAAACATATGAGCAGTATTCAGCTGCAGAATACATAAGGCTCAGTGCTCGGAATGGAAATGGATGGCTACATGAAAAACTAAACTGTTGACGCAATGAATATCTGCCGTTCTCAGTAAACGGCAGTTGACTTACGAAAGGAAAGGTGGACTGGACCTATATAATTATGTTTGGCTCTCAGATATTTCTTTCTTATTTAAGATAACAGCTTTTAAGTTTTATGCCTCAGCAGTTTAAAGTTATTTAATTGAAATTCTAAAGGAAGGTTATGTTTTATAAGAGTATTTAAGTGCATTTTTTTATTCCCTCGCATAGACCAAACAGGCTGAGAGATTTTGATGTTTGAGGTGTTGTTGGATTCTTCATGACGCCACGAGAGTCATAGATAACGTGTTATTACCATAATTTTAATACAGCACAAAATGTATTGAAAAATATTAAGTTAATTATATTTATACGTATATCCGTCGTGTTGAGTGTCACGTTTACGTTCTGTATAATATGAACGTAACCTGAAGAAAAGTCCGTACATTAAAGAATGAAAAAATGAGACCGAACTTGGCGGGTGAGCCACCCTGCTCTTGCCTGGCATTCGGGAGGACGTGAGTTCGAATCGCAGCCCGACCTTGCAGATTTAGCTTTTTTCATGGTTTCCCGAAATCAATTCAGGCGATGGTTCCTTCAAAAGGGCATGAGCGAATTACTTACTTTTCCTTGCACCCATATCATCCCCCTCCTCTAGTGACATCGACGTCGGCCGAGGGGCAAAACCAGAAACAAAAAGAAAAAATAAAGACAAAGGAGAAACGGGAAAAGTAAAAATAAAATAAAAAAAATTACAACATTGTTAGTGAACTATACAAAAGGGAACTACTTTTTTTCTTCTTCTAAAATTGTCTCTCTGTGTGTTTGTTTGGATGTACTGTAATGATGTTAATACCGCTGATCGGATTTTGATGAGGTTTTCAATAATGTCCGAGGGTTACAGTGAGATACGTTTCAATTTGATATGAAGTCGGATCTCTGAAAAATTAGATAAAAAACTGTACACTGATTAGTTCCCTCTTTTCACTTGGAAGGGAAAACAGGACCACGATCAGAAATTGGCACTCGATTTCGGGCATTAAGGTGTGGGAACATTTTCTTTCGTAAATAAGTGGGTCATGGATTGGAATAACTTAGCAGTAGAAATTATGAATAATTTACCAAAAACGCTAAAAAATTTAATGTTGAAATTAGTATAGGGAAAAGGAAAGGGGTAAATAGGCTAGTAGGGAAAGTGGTGGCAAGCTTTCCATCGCGTTTGAATTAAATTAACCTGTTGGTCGGATTTGATTATTTCTCGCAGTCGAAATCCCTATCGCGATTTCAGCGTACGGATGGCGTCTTATTCGGAGGAATTAAGTTTTTTTTTTTTTTTTTTTTTTTTTTTTTTTTTTTTTTTTTTTTTTCCCCTCGCTGATGGTTATCAACTGTGACTTGATGGTTGAGTTCGCACATTAACAGACCACCTAAAAGAAATTGAGGGCAACAGGTAGTTTTAAAATATAGGTGTGCACATAAATATGGAGTCTTTAGCTCTTCGCTGTAACCAGTCTTCCACCAGTGGCAAGATTTAACAGACAATTTATACAGCCACTTACGTCACCATGGTGAACTTTTGCTCTGAGAACGGTAACTATTCGTCGGCGGTCTACGAACATGTTATCTATACATTTTTTTTTTTTTTTTTTTTTTTGTAACAGTTTAACGTCCCTTTTTAACAACGTGGTCTTTAGAGACGGGAAAGGATGGGGGCAAGGAATGGGAAGGAATTCGGCCATGGCCTTTTGAAGGAAGCATCCCGGCATTCACCTGGAGTGATTTGGGGAAACCATGGAAAACCCAAATCTGGATGCCCGGACGGGGATTCGAACCGCCGTCCTCCCGAATGCGAGGCCAGAACGCTATCCGTTACACCACCACTCTCGGTGTTATCTATACACAGCAAGCGAATTTTAACTGTAGATATTTGTTTACTGGTAAGTTCTCCGGAGCTATTATTATGAGAAAGTATATGAAAATCACTAAACTGGGTGTCATTGTGGCGCAGCCTTTTATTAATTTATTGCTAATATATTTCAATTGAAATTAAATAGAAACAATTCACAGTAGTAAAAGCGATCGTGAATTACCATTTTCAGTAGTTTGTTGATCAAATAACAGCCAAAAGACAAGCAAAATGATATAAAATCTTATATGGATTATACATAAGACTCATTACACGAATCTAATTGCCAAATACAACATTAATAAATCGGCATAGGAACTGCTATGTTGAAATATGTAGACTTCGCTTGCGACTTGTTATTATATCATTAAACTATTTATAGGGAATCGCCGAGTGTGGGGAGTGAGTGGTAACGCTCAGGCCTCGCATTCGCGATGACGTGGGTTCACATCCCTGTCTGAGAAGACAATCCAGATTTCGGTTTTATATCATTTCCCTAATATACTCCAGGCGAAAGACGGGATGAATCTTTCAAAAGTTTAAGGTCGAATTCCTTCCCGTTCCTCGCTCCTCATCCTTCCCGCCTATTCTCCTTACTAACTTCCGTATAGGGCACTGTTCTCTGACACATAGCTTTCTTCTCCGCCGGGAGGACCCTCCGGAATGTGAACTCCTGGCGCACCTATGACGGTGTGATTGTGTGTCATTTTTTAGATTTAAGGTCAGACTTTGGCCTAGTCAATGATCTGTTACTTATTTTAAACAATTATAATAGCAATGTGGTAAGGTTTTAAAATTTTGTGTATTAGCAGGTCTTGTCCCAAAATGTTTGCGCAAACCGGCATAGGTTTTAAGATAGATGCGTGTTCATTTTACAGTGACCCACTCATGTATTTCATTGTTAATTGTTTTAACTACTAGTGCTAGGGTTTTAAGTCTGTTTGGCCTATTTGCAGCCAACCAGAGATTTGTTTTTTAATTATGTGGTTTTTGGTGGACCATTTACAGCTAAGATTTAGCATTTTACTTTATTTTTCTGTCTGTATGGTCGACCGCTTTACAGTGGGCTATACAGACAATTATTTTATAAGGGTTTTAACCGCATTTCCAACTTGGTTGTTGTAAGAGAATTACTGATTTAAAGCAATAATAACAATCTTCCCACCGAGCGTGATGGGTAAGTGGTTAACGCTCTTGCCTCGCATTCGGGAGGACGACGGTTCGAATCTCCGTTCGGGCATCCAGATTTACGTTTTCCATGGTTTCTCCAAATCACTCCAGGCGAAGGCCGGGATGCTTCCTTCAAAATACCTGGCACTTGTCTTCAGTCCTTTTCCGTCTCTAATGATCTCGACGTCGATAAAAAAAAATCTACCAGGTTCTATTCAATCTGTCGTTGGCTTTCTTACAGCTATTCGTCATATTTCCATCAATTATTTATATTTTACAACTAACTAGAAACTGATGAGGAAATTCGAAATTGCATATAAAAAAATGATCTCTGGCAGCTGCATCCTGTGGCACTGTGCTGTATATGTATGTTGTCTCTGTTCGAGTCCTAGCCTTCGCCAGGTGGTGCAGCTGCCATAGCTACGAATCAATTTGAAACCAGATCACCGCACGAGGTGAAATCCCAGAGTGTTTCTAAGGGTCTAGATGAGCCGGGATCACTGATCGTCTGCGATACTATCTGCGACCTCCCCGGCTTTGTGCGGTCAGATCGAATCGGCTTCCATTTGTTAACACGTCAAGACTATGACGGGATCAGGATTCACGAGGGTCGGTTGGCACTGCAATCTGAGTGCTGCTATTATAGAAAAGACTCTTTCCAGAGGCCAGATAATGTATCCACTGCTTTTCACTATAATATGTTAACTACAAAGTAATTGCTTCTTTAATTTTATCATATCAACTTACACGACAAAATACATCGTTAGATGCAACTTTCGACTTGTGTATGAACAGAATATTTCCTGCGGTTGATTGGATTTGATACCATACAGGATTTTCACTTATATGTCTGATATCTGTGCATCTTCTGATAGTTCAATTGCAACCAGTGAAAGCATGGTATGTGGTATTTTTCTACCCACGTGAGTATCAACATTTTAAAAGTAAACGTTCATCATGTGTAGTTTGCTAGAATACTTTCTACTGGGTTACTGTTATGAATCTACATCAAGTGTAGGCCTACTCTTTTGTAAAGAAATATCAGTCAGAAATATAACCCGTTATAATCGTATTCGCGTTAAACGTTTAACACTTCAGGTAGTATCGATATGATGGTGGAAAACAACATCAAAAACATATTTCTCTACTCCACATTTTCAAAGATAGTTCACGAAAAATAAATTTGAGGAATAGTACTCTAGTATTATTTTTAATTTGTGAAAGGGCAGATGGAAAGGAGTAACATGACATTCCTCAACATTAATGTCTTTCTGGTGGAATATATAAAATAGTTGTAAAGTACAGGAACAACATATTTTGGAATACTTTCTGGAAGCCCTTCTGATCAAGATTTGCTATAGCATTTGTAACTTCATTAGACAATATTGGAGACTGCATTTCCATTCTCAGATGGAATTAAATACCAGCCACTTAGTATAACTTAGTAAAAGAAAGGAGATAGGGTAGTGATATCTCATACTGTTGCCTACCAGTTACCACTAAAGGTTTGCGCAGGTGTAATCCGCCACAGTTGATACCTATGTACAGAGGTAACCGCGATATTCCATTTAATTAGATACAATGCCGAATTATATCCTGTGGAGGTCTCTACGCAGTCAAAATCTTGGGCTTCATCTCAACTGTTTCTAAAGATTCTAATTTTACCAACCAATGTTTGCAGTTTTATTTTAGTGACTGGGGGCAAGGAACGCTAAGAAATTCGGGTATGATATTTTGAAGGAACCATTCGCCTGGAGTTATCTGGGGAAAAAATGGAAAATGCGGGCAGGGATTCCTGCTGAATGGGAGTCCAGACCGTCACCGCTCACCCACCACGCTCAATATTTCAGCAGTACTTCGATTTGCAAACGCAAAACATAGCTAACAGTTATTACACTTATGAAGTAAATTAATAAATTACATTACAGAATAAAATTAGAAAAATCTTGGTAAAAATATTTCACAATATAACTAAAGCACAAAGTTCTAAATTCAAAATGAATATAATATCACAATTTCATTTTTTTTTTAATGTTATCAGGCAGGAAGTTTACCTTCTCCATGAAATAATAACTTGCAATATTATAAACGAGAATGTTTGGGTGGATGCATATTTGGATTTTTAGACTATTTGCCTCAATCACTCGTTAATTGCTCAGCAGATTTAAATTTAATTTGGCACGGAGTTAGTATATTGTCTGGAGAGTACCGTTTTCTATTTCAAAGAAGAATTTATTGATCAAAGCGACATATCAGCCAAACGAAACCAATATCCAAAGAGGAAACGAAGTCCCAATAAATAAATAAAAAAAGTTATTATTTCAAGACGTGATGGGCAAATGTAAGCTTCCAATGAAATGTAGTGAATGTAAGATAACTATGAAGAATCAATTAATTCATAGGTTAACAAATAAATTTATATATTAAAGGAGGATTCATTGATTGTATAGTAGTTAAATATTATAGTAATTGCGATTTTGTTGAAGGAAGTAAATTGTTTTTATTATTGCATGGAATATTTATTACGATTACTGTTACTATATATTAATCAAAACTATTATATTCTAACACATTTTCAAACGGGTGAAGTAGCGGATAACTGCTAGTTCATTCGTATTGGATACAATGACATTTAGTTTCAGCAGCTCCTATGTCACTAATGATGGATAAAAAATTTTAATAGTCGTAAAAGGGAAAATTAAATTTCAAAAGAGGCTTCCACAATTAATATGATTGCAATCCTTTGTTATGAAGCCCTCAAAATATACAGGATCCATAAATATCTTACAATACAGTCTGTTAAGTAATTCTTGTATAGTTAAAGAGCAAATTGATTTGTCTTAACTTCAGGATAGTCATATAGAAGGAGAAACTTATAATGTGACGCTTGGCGCCACATTCTAACATATAGAAGATTGCAAGAAGCGCCGTAATGTCAATATAAAATATTCAGTTTATTTTTGTGTAATGCACAAATAGCATTTGATACAGCGATATTCAGTTTTGTGCTGGCTTCACTAGAAACATGCCCCGAGAAGACAATGACCTGGACATGCCGTCACTCTGCCGGGAGAGACTGACGCCGCTACAGGGTGGTTTTACCTGCTCTTGCAGTTCCTGGAGAACCTTGAAAGAGGTACCAATGGACAGTGGTTAACAGAAAGGTCATTGAGCCTGACGGGAAAAACACGTGTCGTTTGACTATCAGCGTCACCCACGGCGGTCCCCAAATCGTGCAGAACGTCGTAGATCCCACGCCACATATGCGATCGTGAATGATATGTCAAAGACGTACCACGTGATCTCAGGATTCCTAGCCACGAGCCTATTAAAATGACCACATGACTACAGTTCTGGGACTTTGCTATCTACCATACCTCCGATGCTACAAGAGTGGAGAAAAGTTTGCATGCGAGATGGAAGAAGCGACGAACTCACTATGGTATGGGATTCTGATCCCGACGTCTGCAGAGTGCGGGACTCTGATCCTACAGTTAAATTCTGGTGTAGACCTCTGGTGTTGAAATCTGCCGCTCATTCCGACTTGCATTCAGAGTCCGTAATGCTGATGTGAGCATTGCACGAACCTAGCTTGTTTTCAGCCATCTTGTGAGGCAGAGGTTCTCACATTCCGTGCGTCCACCTTCGATCATCGCTCGCTAAAGACGCAGCTGCTATAGTAAACTGTTACATCATAAAGTCCAATGTATGTGCGTTCCATGAAACAAGATAACGATCCGTAAGTTTCTCTGGAATGAAAAGTTTCTGCTCTAACTTTCAAAATAAAATCCTACTGTGCTAACGGCATAATTTACCAAACATTCTCGTACAAATTTGAATGGTATATTTGTTCCATTCATGGAGCCCGAGGTTATTTTCATTGTTTAAAGTCACAGCATCATTGATAACGATGTTTGTTGTAATAATTTTTTATGTACTTCAATTACGCATACCATTCTTCAACATGTATTAATCATTGGAGTTCTAATTTCAAAGTAAATTTCATTTTGTTTGTTTTCTCAACGGCTAATTGGAAATCTAGGCGTTGCTTTGTTAATTTGTACAATCATGTATTCAAGTTAAAGATAAATACACCAAGATATGATATTGCCATATGAATTTTAAATACATCTCATATTATGATAATTTTCCTGCATATCCCGAAAGCGTTGAGATTCTTGCCAGTTTTCTGTTTTCATTCAAATTAAATATCCTTTATTAATTATTAAAATGAAGAGTGTAAATATCCTCTCCCCCAAGCAACCCCCATTGCAAATTGACATAGAGTTTCAGGGCCAAATATTACCGAAATTTACACCATTTTCGTAGCCCAAATACAACTTTACCGCTACGGCCGGATTCAGTAAATGAAGGCAAGTAAAGTAAAATGATAGCTTCCTGTTAATTCAAACGACTAGGTTCTGGTTTTCGTCAAACTTCCATTTTATATAACATTACTTACATACAAAAAAAAAAAAAAAAAAAAAAAAAAAAAAAAAAAAAAAAAGCAAGACGACTAATGATTATATTGGCGATCCACTCAATATGAACTTTGTCTAATGATTTTTATAATACCGAGGTACGGATGTTCCTAACACGTGAGCATTTTTTGGTAAGTCTGGTCAAAATTCTGTTGCAAGAAACTTAGTGAATTCATTCTATACAACCTGCAACATCCTCAAGAGTAAAAACAAGGCGATGATTAAATGATGTATTTTCGATTTCTTCAGAAACTGTTTACTTGAATACAGTGCAACGGATTTAATGGACAGAAATATATTTTATATGAAGTAACCCAATATTATACACGAAAGTGAAAGAGTAAAAACTGTTCCCTAAAATTTTGGTGAAATCGCAGTAATGTCTGCCTCCTTGCAAACTTAACAACGGAGTAAACATATTGCTTCTTCACTATTGACAAATAGAAGAAGTAAGTGAAACGAATATGGTATTGAATGTACGAAAACAGTTTCGTTGGTGTACACATAAAAAAAAATTAAGACACGTACTTATTACTTCGTCGATCGTAATTATTGATTGCTGTTTCATTTTTTCTACCCTCCTGGCTGTTAAGGAGACAGTAGTTATTTTCCACGTGTTTTATCGTTAGTGCTGTAGATACTAAAATCGGTCATTCTCAGGACCAAAATTTCTGACAATATCGATAAATGTCGAAGGCTTACCTTAAAAAAAAAAAAATCAATTTTACGAACTGACCTATGCCAAAAACTTGAATAAATGTATCTCAATTTGACCTCCAATCAGCTATTGACAAAGCCATCGCATTTGCAGAAAAACTACCAAATATTTGATACGGTCATCGATACGAGAAGAAAAAGAAGATCGTTGGTGCTCTCACTGTTTGTTTCAGTTTACTTTCACAGGAACGCAACAACTGTGGCGAGGACCATCAGCATACGTCTTCGTTCTGTGGCGCACGCGGTCTGGCGGGTAGCCAGCTCTCAGGCACAGCGGGCTGCTTGCTGATAAATAAAGGCGCGGGCTGAGCTAAGCAGCAGCCGCTGTGTAAATACGGGCGGGGCGACCATCGATCACTGCCGTGTCGATATCTCGAACACGACTGCTGACGTCGACTTCTCGTCTGCTGCTATCGGCCCATCGAGAGGGGATGATCGCTTACGGAAACCACTGCATTCCCACATGTGCGGAATCCTTTTCAGCATCATTCTCACCGTACATCTAATCTCCTCCAATCAATTTAAGCCAACGTTTAGTCTCCCCCTTCCCTTCCTATTCTATAAAATTATGGATCTAGTTGACTGAAACACTTTTTTATTCAAATTTAATATGTTGAAAGTTTTCCTATCGACGTACTTTAGCTTTTGGTGCTTATCCTTTTAATCTTAAATTCTTCAAGAGCAATTTTAATAACCATCAAACTTTAATATTAATTTCCTTCAGTATTTATGTAAATGTTTCAGCGCTTACCATTTTAATTTCTTATGGCACTTGACTTCTTTACCTACAAAAGAAAATATTCCCATTCCACCAAGCGTGTAATCAAGTGTCAGCCCTTACATCCTGTAATATCTCCCTTCAACTTGCTACTTCTGATTCTTCAATCAATACCCTTCCAAGCCTCGTTTTCACACTTCCAGTACTTTCTGCACCATTGTCCTGTGTTACAATGACTCTCTACACAGCTACGTTATCATGAAGATTAGTGAGTCTGTTCTACGGTAACTTTCACACAGAAATCTAGCTTCCTTCTCTAGCATACCCTCCATTTCCTGAATTTGATACCCGCGATATGAGTCATATATTATCCCAACACGACGAGGCAACGGCCGACTCAAAGATTTGTGGCCCAATTCCGTACCTTCCTTTGCGGATCCTCTCATCATCCTTCCCAACAAATGAAGGATTTTAAAACCTATTGTAACAGAAAAGTAGCCTTCCGCCTATAGAAATATAGAGCGATCCACCACAGTGATACAATGTTTTTAGTTAAGGCCCATTCACTCTAGCAGTCAGCTCAGCTCACGTTAAAAGTCGCAATACACGGAATCCAGTGAGAGCATTCACACACTACGCTGTCCGCTCAGGTCAGGGCAAGGCAGAGCAACCTGAATATCAACAATGGACAAACCTGAGCAGAACTGACCTGACCACTAGTGTGAACTTGCAGCAGTCAGGTCAGGTCAGAGCAAAATCAGTGACGAACGACTAAAAACTTCTGTTCACAAGCAATAAAAAAGAGTAATAAATAAAAAAATGTTTTAACAGTATAAAGACGGCAATATTTAATAAAAATTCAAAAATTATTACATGTTTTGGCACAGATCCTGTTTCCGACTTAAAAAATACTGGTAATTTATCTCTTGTACCAAAAACTTCTTTACGATCATTAGCACCCAAACAAGAAAAAATGGTTCCTCTCGTTCATGCTGGGATTCAATTTCTACATGGAATCTAATTTTGTCCTTCTGTAAATAATTGTGCAAAATACATGTTTCTAACATTATGATATCAATGAATTCTGGGGCAGAATTAATTTTTCTAACATAAATCCTAAATCTTCAAGCTAAAGTATTAAAAGCATTTTCAACTACTCGTCTCGCATGGCATAGCCGATGGTTATTTTTTTTTTTCTCTCTCTCTCTTGATCAGTTTGCACTTGAAACGATTAAAATTAAATCATTTCATAAAAAAGAACAGAACTCTATTTAGACTATTTTGGTATTTGCGATACAGCTAAAGGAATATACTGTGGAGGCAGCAGGCACGCATGGGGGAACAAGGGGCTGAGGTCGTGTCGTTGTTCTACTGAGAGCCATGTGTTGGGACACACCGGGGGATAGAGGCCAGGCGAGGGAGTTCCTGCGATAGCTTTGTGGAAAAGACTGACAGGTGAATGAGCCGGAGATTTATTAGGATGTGCCAAAATGCAAAGTACCCTCTAATATTGTTTCTTTTTTCTCTGAAACCGACTAGGCCTGATTTCGGGAGAGAGAGGCATTCGGGATGGGCTTACGAGGGAGAGTCAGCTGTTCAGTGCGGCGGATAGTGCAATCTGCCTAGGTCAGTGATGAGTGCTGTTGGATTGTAACCTCCATATGACGCGGCAGGTGGAATTGTGTGCCGTGTCTGGACTGTGCAGCTTGTGCAGAATGGCTGCAACAACCGTAATTATCGTTGATTAACTCAAAAACGCATTGCACTTCAGTTTTTGTTGGACCTAAAGTGGCTCTAGCAGTGAGACCTGCACTAGTAAAGAGATTCCTGAGTGATCTCTGTAATTGTTAGCTGAGGTGGCGTCATATTCAATTAAAATTTACATATCTTAAATTTTACAATTTCCAATCAAGAATTTGGTGGTTTGTTTTTAGTTATTTCTTAAAACTGTCCTTGTTTTTAAATAAATGATAAAGTGTGAAATGTCGAACTTGCTTTCTTGTAAAAGCAAATAAAACTTTTCAAGGTAATTCATTGCAAATTCATAAATATTCAATTATATCAAATATAATAATTACTTCTCCAAAGTTTAAATATATTTTTATTACCATTTTTACTAACAATTACAAACTCTGGATGCACCCAGAACCTTAGTCGTTTTGAGCTTTAAGTATTAATACCCTCTTAATCCATAATCAGTGCGATTTTAACTACCGTTAGCGTAGAAAATGGTATAGTCTAAGATTTGATCTGACGTGACCTGACCGCTAGTGTGAACGCTACTGGCGAAATACTGGATAGTAGCTGAGCTGAGCTGGCCACTTTTGTGAGCGAGCCATGTGCGGCAGTGCTACACGCGTGCGTTGAGTAGGGGAACATGGGGCGCCTGCACTGGCAGGATCTCCCATTCGGGAGGACGCCGATTCGAATCCCCGTCCGGGCATCCAGGTTTGGATTTCCAATGGTTTCCCCGAATCACTCTAGGCGAATGCTGGGATGCTTCCTTCAAACGGCCATGCCCAAATTCCTTCCCGTTGTTTGTCCCCAGTCCCATCCCGCCTCTAATGATCTCAAAGCCGACGAGGCGTAAAGCCATAGAAAAAATGTTCACTGGCAGTCCGAGTGAAGATGAGTTTGTTTACCAGCGCAATGATTTGTGGCTAAGGGAATATCATCACTGTCAGGGAAAGTTGACGAGCACGAGTAGTTTCGTGTGTGAACGGCGACGTCGAACAATGAATGCAAACGCTCGATGATAGACTATCTTTATACTTGTGTTTTATACGTTGCTTTTTTACTTACGAACTTGCTTCTTTCGAATTGAGAAGTTCAGATAGCTAAATCCTATATTTTTGTAGGGGCCAATCGGGAGTGTACTGTGAAATAAAACAAATGTTTAACTGTATCATGTATTGTGAACTCGTAGGAATTACCCGTGACTTTTCTCCCACGCTACCAGAAGCCGACTGGTACACCTACCATGGCGACCGTGGCATAATCTAGCTATTTTTTAATTTCTATTAACTGACTGAATACAGACAATTAGAAAATAATTAAATTATTAACTTACATGGTACGACAGGTGTATGAATATACAGATTAATAACGAGTGCAGCGATCACACTGTTAATTACCGGGAGCACTAAATGTTCCTCAAACAACAACGAACAGTAGTTAATCTTATATATATATATATATACACTTGTGCGTCCCTTTATTTCACACTGCAGCCTCCACTACATAGCGCAGACCACTGGTGTTTGTGTGTGGTAATAGCATGAAGTGTCCCATCGTCTACAACGTTTTCCAAATCCCGGTAGCTGTGGGGAAGAGGGAGATATGATGATCGAAGATGGTCAACCTGTAACCTTTTCATATTTCCACCAAAGACATGTATGTCCGTATATTTTACTTTGCTGCTACTTAGTACAGACCACGTGTAGTAGTGACATCGAGTTTCGCATCAAGCAGTTTGGTGGTTAGATGTCGGTTGCTATGGGGGTGTGGGGAACATGGTGGTTGAAAGTGGTCAACCTAGGGCATTTTCCTATTTCTACCGAAGACGTGTGTGTCGCTATATTTCATTTTGCAGCCAGTACTACCAAGCGCAGACCACTGGAGATTATGTTTGGTATTAACCTGGAGTTGGCGAGGAGCATTTTCATATTTCGACGAAAGACATGTGTGTCCCTATATTTCACTTTCCAGCCACGACTACCTACAGCAGACTACTAGTTTTTGTGTGTGGTAGTAGCCTCAAGTCTCCCATCATGCGCTATGCTGGTTGCTTGTCGGTAGCTATGAGTGTGTGGGAGATTTGGTGGTTCAAATTGGTCGACGAGGGTATTTTGTTATTTCGACCAATTATGTGTGTGCCCTTTTATTTCACTTTGAAAACACAACATAGCATAGATCACTGGTGTTTGTGTGTGGTAGTAGCCTCGATTTTCCTCTCGTGCACTATGGTGGTTGCATGTCGATAGCTGTGGAGGTGTGGGAGATATGACGGTTGAAAATATTCGACTGAGGGTATTTTCGTATTTCGACCAAAAACATGTATGTCCGTATATTTCACTTGGCAGCGTGATTTTTAAATATGGCAAGAGCCTCGAGTCATGCTTCCTGCACTATGGTGGTTGTATGTTAGTAGCGATCAATCGAAATTCTTTACAGACACGAACGAAGTCGTTGGTACAAGCTAGTTAAATATAAATAGCTTACAACGTCGGATCCTACTGGGTCTTGTCTAATTGAATTTATTATCAAATGTTATGTCAAGATATTCTCGCATTTAAGATTTTTCTCCGCTCTCTGATCGCGCCAAAACTTTCTTTTTTGAATTGTGTGCCGAATGAAATCACTGTTCTAGACATGTGTCCCTCCCATATTAACAGTCCTTTCTAGAATCCCCCGGAGCTATTCACACTTCTCTTTGAATCTTATAATTACCATAATACAACCTAATGACTGACTAATCTACCAACAGAATTATTAGCAATGGTCCCAATAGACCACCATGTGGCACTACTGTTTCCGCTTCCTCCTCTTCTTTAATACTATATAACCTACCCTGACTAATTCTTTCATTCATACATTTCAAAAAACTCCTGAACGCATTATATCACTTTTTCGTCAACTCCAATGATTTTAATGACATTTTTTATTTTTAATGTGAACTAAATTTCCTTTAAAATTTTCACTTTGTGGAGTATATATCAGATGAAATACTGATCGAGTTGAAGCTTGTTTATCATAACAGTCATTGCAAAAATATCAAAGAATTCATTTGTGTAGTGTCACACCAAAAAAAAAAAAAAAAAAAAAAAAAAAAAAAAAAAAAAAAAAAAAAAAAAAAAAAAAGGATTTTGTAGTTGTTTCGATGACAGGACTGTAAAATTCTTTTCATGCATTCTTGTCTTCATTTATTCACAAGAGCGTAAAATTAATTTCACCAATATACACACTGCAGTTTGCTTACAACTTCGTCCACATGGACCAGTTCTGTTGGTGTAACAGTGTAGTAACTATAATTTTTTTTTTTCTTTTGCAAGTAATGTATTTATATTTTTAGTTTATCGAAATGAATGTAATTCGGACTTCGGTTTTTTGCTATAATTTCAAGATCAACGAAACTATTCGGTGACATAAATTACTCATCACGACCGTTGTTTATTAACCAGAATAATTAAGTATAATATTTGTTGCACAACTAAGATCACCCAAGATACAACTAAGTTACAATCAAATCAACACTGTGGAATCGATGTCTAAACAGGCGGAAAACTCGATTACGACATGAAGATTACGTTAGTTCCTCTTTCGATAGTTATTGATTTTCTGCGCCATCGTCAGTTAGGTGAAGTGATGATGCATAATTCAAATTTTTTATTAGACTCTAAGCTTTCACAATGTGAAAGTCCAGTCAAACCTTGTTGAGTCGCTTATACGTTATTGCTGATTGTAAGTAAAAGGATTTAATGTTCAGACGAGACTTATCTTGCTGCTCAGGTTCCAGATAACATAATTTAGACTACAAGTCAGACTATAATCTTTCAAACTAAGTCCCATCAAAATATATTAAGTAGTTTTTGACATAATCCAATGACCGATTTATAATAGTTTAAAGCAGGTGCACCAGAGACAAACATGGAGTTTAAGTTTCCTTAACCACTTCAATACAGTTCACAATTATTCATCACTTCAACGGTACATAGTTCAGTTTTTATGTAATGCTCTTTTTTTATCTGTTTAACGTCTCTCTAACAGCGAGGTCTTTAGAGACGGGAAAGGATGGGGGGCAAGTAATGTGAAGGAATTCAGCCATGGCCTTTTGAAGGAAGCATCCCGGCATTTGCCTGGAGTGATTTGGGAAACCATGGAAAACCCAAATCTGGATGCCCGGACGGGGATTCGAACCGCCATCCTCCCGAATGCGAGGCCAGAACGCTAATCGTTACACCACCACGCTCGGTTATATTGCTCTTCTATAGAATTCACTTTGACTATTTTTATAGCTCGTGAGAGCGTATGTAACATTCCATTCTTTTTTCAATTTTTTTTTTTTTAAGTGCATGTAACTTCTGAATGGGTAACAGAAAGCGCAGCAGTTTGTTAGGTTCGAAAAATAGCCTGGTTTCCTCATCGGTCATGTAACCTATTCTCGTTAATGCGTATCAAGGCAAACAGCTGATCTTTGATAATACCCATATCTCATTTTAAATTTCAGACAACCGTGTTCACTTCGGCGTTGGCTCTAACATCTAGAAAGTGAAGAAATCATAATATTAAAGTACATGTACCGATGAAACGTTAGAAGCAATTAGGTATTCCTTGTGGGGATTATGAAAAGTCTATTCTAATACAATGACCTTTGCGTAGTGACCTTTTGTTTATCCCATCTTGTTGTAGTAGAAGGGGTTTGCTGGGTAATTATATTTATAGCATTCCATTTACCATTTTATTAATTTTGATATTACTGATTTTTTTGATTTGATCAATTTCATAATTTTAATTATTTCATTTTATCAAATAGGGAGAGGGTGCAAAGTGATATTCTGCCTTGCATTACTAATGTAAAGTCATAACCTGACAGATTTATTCATATCAAACATTGAATGCCAACAGACGTCGGTGAACTTTACAATTAATTTAAAACATGAAAATCCAATGTTCAAACAAAAATCAACACCGAGTCTTACAATATGTGGCATAAGGCGTTAATTCTAAGCTAACAACAGTAACATATCTATATCAAATTTACGCACTATATCAAGATGCTTATTTATAAAGCTGTTCACAAATACAAGCTTATACAAATAAATGAAAACAAGGAGGGCGAATTAAGTCTTGGACTTAAATAAAATAATATTTCCTGATTGCTAGGAATTTATAACAGTCTTCCCATATCAAATCAGATTCCTCAAGGCTAACAATACGCTCAGAAAAATTGTCGGAGAGTGATACTTTGCCCAGAGGCGTTCACGGGTCGAGAAATGCGTAACACTGAGTTCTTTTTAGTGGCTGAAGGTCTTTACCGTTTATGCAGCAGCTGTGGCACCAATGGTGGTAACACGCACACTTCCTTCAGGCAACCGCCACAGGTACCGCAAGCCAGAAGTGGCTTAAGCCGTCCAGCTCTAAGGCTGGTTTCACACCAAGCCAGTCTCTACAAGTCAATCCAGTCACGTCTAGGCCCGTCAAGTGCAAGCCCGTCCAGTCCAGTCCAGTCAAGTCCTGTTGTTTCACACCAAACGCGTCCGGTCCAGTCCAGTCGATACAAGTCAGTTGTAGCAAAATTTTTGTGATGGAGGTTGAGCTGTTTAAATTTAGAGTTTTGCGACGGATAGTCCGCCGAAAAAAAAAAAAAAATCTTGGTGTCGATTGTGGGTTCATCCAATTAATTTACGAAGAGATGTGTATGGTATATTTATTCATTTGTTTCCTGACTTGGTGAATGATCCGTTAAAATTTTACAATTATTTTCGAATGAAATATGAAAGCTTTGTGAAACTCAACGACTTGGTTCGGGAGGAAATTGTTAAGAAGACAACTGGATTTTTCAAAACGCGTATTTAATTACAGACTTTCCGTTGCACGTCGCACAGTTGAGTGTGCTTTCGGAATACTGGCAAAAAAAAAATTGGTATTTTCCAGAAACCTATTGCAACTGATGTAGAATTAACCGAGGCGTCGATTCGTAGTGCCTGTGTTTTGCATAATTACATTCGACGAAATAAAGAGGATGATGCATTCGAAAAGCGATTTCTGGACGATATGAGAGAAGTGAATGACCTTCACCCTATCCCACCAACTTCTGAAAGAAGAGGTAGTTGTGAAGCCATCAGAATCAGCGAAACATTAACTAACTATTTCATCTCGCCAATAGGATCTGTGCCTTGGCAAAATGATCAAATTAATTGTTGAATTACGAACATATCACTTCATTACATCTACTTTTTATTTGTTACTTAATCAAATTTAAAAAAACTGGTGTGAATTGGAGTAATTATCGTAAAAAATAAAATTTACAATAAAAAATTGTAATAAAAATAACTGACCAGATGTTTTCAACTGATCTGCAATTTCCTTCCAAATGGCGGCAATTAAATCTCTGTTGCGGTGATTCGGATGCTTAACATCGTAAATCTCCTTTCGTTCTCTAACCAGTTCGACTAATTTCTCAACATCCATTTTAGAGGATTACGAAAAAAAAAACACAAAACACGCACTTTGCACCAAGTCGGAAACAATGAGACTGGACTGGACTGGACGCGCCAGAATCAAGACAGGTTGGGTTCCCCCTCCACTCGACGGGACTGGCTTAAGTCGGACGGGACTGAGACGCTACCTGTGTGAATGAACAAAGGGGAGTAGGTATGTTGGATTTTCTTGTTGACTCAGCTGGACGCTCTTGACAGGACTGGACGGGCTCGACGCGACTGGACGCGTTTGGTGTGAAAGCACCCTAAGTCTCCTCGTAATCGCAGATTCAGCGATGGCGTGACCTGTCTGTCCGCCAGACACCACCGGAAGACCCTCTTCTCTCACGATGTTGGATCTGAATCCTTTCAAATCCCGTCGAAAACCAATCCGTGGGCCCGTAGGAGATGTGGACCCAGAACACACCAAATAGCTCCTTATTATTTGGTAACATGCCCGTTCATAAGTCATAATAGGTGGTCCAGCCGAATTATCCACTTGACCGGAGAAGGGTCAGTTCGGCGATACCTGCTACAGATAAGCGGGCTTTCCCTCGCAGTTGAGAAATATGTCGCTACCCCAGCTCAGGTGTGAAAGGGTCTCGATTCACCGTTACAGGTGGCTACCTCCAAGACTTAAAGCGAAAATACTATCGAGAAAAATTCCATCCCTCCTATCAATGTTAATTGTTGTTGCTATTTATAAAGTTGTACGAGTCTGACACAGCAGTCTAGTTACAATATGCGTTCTCCTTCATCAAATAATAATAATAATAATATTTGAAACACAAACAATATTTTTTTTAGCTAACTAATTGCCTAGCATTACTTAAAATACAATGTTAATTTTCACTCCTATAGAGTTAAAGTTACTTTGACACCCATTCCTTTTTTTGATATATTTCCAAAGAAAATTTTACCTACAGTCCCACGCGGCATTTTACATCGCCAACACTTCCCCTCACTGGCGCGATTTTGGCAATTTTCTCACAAATCTCATTTACTCCACATTCACTCAGGGCACAAACTTATCCTGAAATGCTTATGACTAGTAATTAAAACACAAATAAAAACACAATATCACATTGAATTATAGATCAGCTTTGTATGAGTTCATACAGTGAAGAAACAATATTTTACCTTAAAGAAAAACAAATTGAATGATTCTTACCATTTTAACTTTGTACAAATTGATTATTTTAACAAAAAGATCTTTTGAAAGTAATGGCATTAGCCTCATGTTATAATGCCATGACCATGTATCCGCGTTCGACGTGTTCTCATTGCAGTTTCTTTTGTAACAATAAGCCAACAAGATCCGATGAATGTACAACAAATCCCCGACATTCAGGAACTAGCAACCATATTTCAGCATTAACAAATCGGAAGAAAAAAATAACTCAGGACGTTATTCTCAGTAATTTCTGTCGAACCAGTTGAAAGCATAATGGCATTACCCGTGACCAAACTCTCACGCATTTACCCTTAAAACTTTTCAAAATATCAACTGTGGAGGATAGCAGAGTTTTCTCACCCTAACTTAAGCAATTATGTTCAAAAAAATGTTGGTCTTCAACTGTGAAATTGTTAAGCATTCCGTGGCACAAAATTATGAGTGATCTGAGGGTGTTTTGTGGACCATACCCGCAGGTTTTTGTGAAGTATCCCCTTATAGATACTTATGAAAATATTAACGGTTTCCATACGCCATTGTCAATAACCAAACACTGCAGCATACTCGTCTGCAGCCTATAGAAAAATTACTTTCGCACACAGAATAGGGAAACACGAAGAGCATATGCTCTCGGCCCTGAAATAAATCTCACAGCATTTTTAACCGATTAAATAGAGTTAATCCCATTGTTTTGATGACTGCTATCATTAAGGAAGTTGAATTCCCCAACTTAAAAATCCGTGTTGATGCTTCGTTCGATTTTACCTCCAGGCAATTAATAATCGAGCGATTAGTTATTTGGTCAGGCAGCAGTTTCGCACTTTAGCTGTACTAGTTAGGACATGCTGTCCAACATTTAAGGATTGAATATGCTGTTTTTGGGACTATTATGTTCATCGTTCAAGAAGAAGAGACAGGCTGGTAGGTCCTCGTATTTTGAGACATGCAGGATTGGTTAATTTTTTAGTCGAGGGAACAATCGAAGGTAAGAACTGTAGAGGTAGACAGAGATTAGAATATATGAAGCAGATAATTGAGGACGTGGGTTGTAAGGGGTATGTACAAATGAAGAGGTTAGCACAGGATAGGAAGGGATGGAGGATTGCATCAAACCAGTCTAAAGACTGACGACAGCAAAAAAAAAAAAAAAAACATGTTCGTCGTTTGCTGGTCTTTACATTCAAGTAGAAATTCTTGCAATTTACATCACGTCATTTTAATCGCGACATCGTCATAACTACGAACGGCTGTTTATTGTGGTGGCGAGTATCAATGCCAATTTTCGCCCCCGGCCCCCGTCTTTTGTTCTTTGCTGGCAATGCACTGAGGGTCTTGTTCTTCATCGACTACAGCAATGGCATTTACTGTATGATTGTAACCTCCTGCTTTCTCATGACCTCGGTTGTCATTTTTCCAAAATTTTCGGCTGTCGTGGTCGAACTGTTGGTGGTTTCCATCCCCGTTCTTTTGGTTTTGGTTATAATTATTTTAAATGCTTTGGAGGTCCGCCCTGATTCTCGCTTGATTTATTTTTATTTTCTTCCATACTAGCCCTCTGTCTGATGGCATCTAAATTTTTCAACGTTTCCAGAAGCTCTGGTATCGTCCGTATCAGGACAGGGTTTATGTGGGTCTGAACTTTAGGGCTAAAATGTCCGGCTACCGCATCAATGAATTCCGTGTCGGATATAGGAAGGTCGAAATAACGGCACTGAACCGCCAAACTTTCGACGTATTTTTCCATTGAATCCTCCGGCCGAGGTTGGTATTTGCCATTGTATAACTTTATCCTAGCCTGATTCTGGTGCTTTGAAGACCAGGACTCCTTCAAACATACCTCCTTAAACTCTGAGTAAGTCATGCCCTTTTCGCAAGCGAATTTGAACCGTGACCTATCCGATTCATAAAATGATTCCTGTATTACTAGCAGTTTCCTTGCCTCAGCTATTCCTTTAATTTCGAAATAACGATCTATTTGGGATAAGTAGGCTTTTGGGTTAATATTTTTCCTCGAGCCGTACTTCGGCAGTTTTAATTCTACACAGACGGAAAAAAAAATCCCAACACCAAGAAAAAATTATTGTAGAGTAATGAAATTTGGACAATGCATTTGTCAAGTTAACATGTTTAATTGATTAAATTTTCAAGATCACAGGTTAATTTAAGCTCAAGAAAATGCATTTCAAATGTGAAATACTGTTAAATTAATAGCCGGTGTAACCTCCAGAATTTTGAATGCAAGCCTGCAAACGTGAATGCATTGTGTCATACAGGTTTCGAATGTCACTTTGTGGTATGGAGTTCCATGCTTGTTGTACTTGTGCTGTCAATACTGGGACGGTCAGTGCTGGCTGTGGATGATGCTGGAGTTGTCGTCCAATGATATCCCATACGTGTTCAATTGGAGACAGATCTGGTGATCTCGCAGGCCAAGGTAACATGTCGACACTCTGTAGAGCACGTTGCGAGACAACAGCGGTATGAGGGCGAGCGTTATCCTGTTGAAAAACTCCCCCTTGAATGCTGTTCATTAATGGCAGCACTACAGGTTGAATTACCAGACTGACGTACAAATTTGCAGTCAGTGTGTTTGGTATAATCACAAGAGTGCTCCTGCTGTCATAGGAAATTGCTCCCCAGACCATGACTCCAGGTGTAGGTCCAGTGTGTCTAGGCCGCAGACAGTTTGGTTGCAGGCGTTCCCCTGGCCTCCTTCTGACCAACACTCGGCCATCACTGGCACCAAGGCAGAACCTGCTTTCATCAGAAAACACAACAGATCTCCACTCCGTCCTCCAATGAGCTCTGGCTTGACACCACTGGAGTCGCAAACGGCGATGGCTTGTAGTCAGTGGAATGCACGCTACAGGGCGCCTGGCTCGGAGCTGTCCTTGAAGTAACCGATTTCCTATGACAGCAGGAGCACTCTTGTGGTTATACCAAACACACTGACTGCAAATTTGTACGTCAGTCTGGTAATTCAACCTGTAGTGCTGCCATTCATGAACAGCATTCAAGGGGGAGTTTTTCAACAGGATAACGCTCGCCCTCATACCGCTGTTGTCTCGCAACGTGCTCTACAGAGTGTCGACATGTTACCTTGGCCTGCGAGATCACCAGATCTGTCTCCAATTGAACACGTATGGGATATCATTGGACGACAACTCCAGCATCATCCACAGCCAGCACTGACCGTCCCAGTATTGACAGCACAAGTACAACAAGCATGGAACTCCATACCACAAAGTGACATTCGAAACCTGTATGACACAATGCATTCACGTTTGCAGGCTTGCATTCAAAATTCTGGAGGTTACACCGGCTATTAATTTAACAGTATTTCACATTTGAAATGCATTTTCTTGAGCTTAAATTAACCTGTGATCTTGAAAATTTAATCAATTAAACATGTTAACTTGACAAATGCATTGTCCAAATTTCATTACTCTACAATAATTTTTTCTTGGTGTTGGGATTTTTTTTTCCGTCTGTGTATATTAACCACTGCATTTCGTCCACAAGAATGACTAGTTCCCACGTGGCTGACGCTAGAATCTTTCAAATTGCAAATCTTGCTTTCAAATTGCGAAATCTTGGAATTAGTCTCTTTCGCAAATTCCTCTTTCAACAATTTTAATGCTTGTTGGCCCCCTTTTAATTCTTCAACGGAACCCGAAATAGCTGTGACCTCAACAGTAATTTTGTTTAAATTTTCTTCTGTTTGGTCCTTTACCGCGAGTATAAATTCAGAAATTTGCCCGAGATTTATGCTGCTTTCGGCTCGCATTTGTTGCACGGTCAGATCAGTAGCTTCTAATTTTTTATTTATTTTGGTGTGACTATTTTCCAACCTGTCGCAAGTGCTTGTTAATTTATCAGTGGTGGTCAACAAGTTTGCAACATCTGATTTTACTTCTGTTTTAAATTTTTCCGTTTCTGATGTGATCTGTTTGTTAAAGGAAGTTAACTTTTCGTCCACAATTTTATAAGTGAGTTCCTGTTTGTTTTCAAGAGCTTCTAATTTGTTTGATAAATCCTTCTGCAATTATTCCGATTGTGCTTTTATCTGCCCCATAGATTCTTGAAGCTGTGTTTGCATTTGTACTCTAGATTCTTGAAATTGTGTCATCATGAAGGCCATAATTTGATCTAATTGTGTGGGTTTTTCATTTACTGTTGTGTTTGATATGGTGTGAGTTTGTGGTACTGACACTATTTCTATAACTAGGTTACAAGGATTTGGATAATTATCCATGCCTCTATCAGTCTCATTAACTCATTTTCTTTTGGTAACCAATCAGAATATTGGCTTGTAACACTCCATGCGTCTTTTGGCATCCTTCTTAATTCCCCATACCTGCTGAAGTTAATGCCATTCATAGTTTGGTTCATATAACGTAATCATCCACTTCCTCTGTTGATTTTTTTCCATTATATTTCCTTCAAGAATCACCTTAAGCAAACCATCAAGTTGGAAAATATGCCCTAGCCTCATGGCTCACACCAGAATCAATAACCAATAAAATACAGTTATTTAAAGTTTTATTTCTCCAAAGTGATGCCTGGAATGCGGGCTGCTGTAGGGTAGGGGACCCTTTCCAGCCAACTTAACCTAGGGGAAGGGAAGGGGATTTTTTTTTTTTTTTTTCATGGAAGTCGGTCGTGGAATTTGATAAAATAATTGTTTAAAAAAACATAAAAACCGCCTTCAAAAAAAAAAAGCACTAAACATTTTAAAATAACTTTATACCTTGCTTAGGATAAAGTAAATCTAAATGGACAATATTTTACATTACTGTCATTGATATTTTTACATTAATTAGTTATTTTAGGAGTCGGTGCCAGCTGTCAAATCGCAAAGATCGAATTACTGAACTTCTTTTGGTGTTAGACGCGAAACGAACAAAAATTCCCAATATTTTACAGCATGTCGTGAGGTAGATAGTGTTATTGCGGGGAAACAGATTAGGGAAACAAATTAAAAGCATTTTAATCTGTGGCTCGGCCTTATTGGTCATCCAGACATATCTCTCCTGCTATAGTGTCAGTTGGTAGGCTGCATCATGCAGTAAACGATTTACAGTTAGTATAATATCGGCGTATCAACTGTATGTTTGAGTTTTGTTGAAACATTTTTCTAGCATTAATTGTAGGTAAGCAGTAATATGATTTTTTATGTATTATTGTTGTTTTTATCTTTTTTTGTTTTTCTTGCTTTCGCTGCCACCGACTCCAAAAATAACTAATTAATGTAAAAATATCAATGACAGTAATGTAAAATATTGTCCATTTAGATTTACTTTATCCTAAGCAAGGTATAAAGTTATTTTAAAATTTTTAGTGCGATTTTTTTTTTGAAGGCAGTTTTTATGTTTTTTTAAACAATTGTTTTATTTTTAAATTTTTAGTGATATTATAGTTTGTTTTGTATTTTAAATCTGCCGCTGTAGTTCCCATTATGCGAACTTCCTGGTAGCTCAGAGATTAAAGTTCTTGCTTTCAAAGAAGAATTCTGTCTTTATATAACACACTAACTTAACTGTTGATTTTTGTAAAGAACATTGGAAATTAAAAGGGGTGAGGGTAAAGGGGAAGTGTGATTGGGCTTATGTATGCCAAATGTAGACTGCCTTTTCTGATTGATTTAAAGTATACGTGTGTAAATTTCTATTGATATCAGATAAAACTATAGGTATGTATAGAAAACAATTAAGGGGTGTGGAGATGAAGAGTAGTTTGGTTTTTGTAAAGCTAGTGTGGGCAGTATTTTTTCTCTTTGTTTTAAAGTATACATGTGCCGTGTTCAGTGAAAATCTGATAAAACTGTGGGTATCTATAAAGAATATTGGAAATTAGGAGGGGTGGGGGTAGAAGAGAAGAGGGGTTGAGCGTCTGAAACCTAATTTAAACACAATTGTTCTGTATGTTTTAAAGTATACGTGTGCAAATTTCCTTCAGCATCGGATAGAAATTATAGAATAAAGGATGGAAAGGAAGGAGTGTAGTTTGGACTCTCGAAACCAAATGTAGACACTATTTTTCTGTTTGTTTTGCAGTATAAATGTGCATACTTCCTTCGAAATCAGAAACAAATGGTAGCTTTGTGTAAAGAACATTGGCAGTAATTAAAGGGGTAGAAAGGGGGATAGGGTTTGTGTTTTTGTGAAAGTTATGTGGACAGTATTTTTCTGTTTCTATTTGTTTTAAAGTATACATATGCGAAGTTCTACCGAATCGGATTAAAATGTGGTTCTGCACAAATATTAAGGGAAGCGGAGCCAGGATAGTTTTTTTGACTTTTTGGTCAGAAATCTTATTCATAAAAAAATTCCATATATATGCGCCAACTTTCATAAAAATCGGTCAAATGGTGTCGACTGTAGCTTTCTAATAAGAAATTGACAAAAACCAAGGGGGTGGAAACGGGGAGAGGGGTTCAGTTTCTGCAAACCAAGAGTTGGCATTATTTTTCTCTTTGTTTTATAATAAAAATTTGCCAAGTTCTCTCTAAACCGGATAAAAACTGTGGTTGAGTATAAAAATTAAGCGGTTTAATGGGGAGAGGGGGTGGTTTTTAGATCTTTTGGTCAGACACCTTTTTCGTGAAAAAATACATGCAAGCACCAACTTTCATGGTAATCGGTCAAACGATCACGACTGTAGCTTTTTATAAAGAACATTGACAAAAGTTAATGCGGTTGAAGGAGGGAAAGGGGTTGAGCATTGGAAAACCAAATATTGACAGGATTTTTCTTTTTAAAGTATACATAGACAAAGTTCAATAAAAATTAGATAAGAAATGTAGATTTCTATAAAATTAAGGGGTGTAAAGGGAGACATGGGGTGGTTTATTTATTTATTTAATTTTTTTTTGGCAGAAACCTATTTACGGGGTGGATAGGGGGAGAAGGCTTCAGTTTTTTTAAACCAAAACTTGACAGTATTTTTCTCTTTGTTTTTGACTAAACATGTCCAAAGTTTCATCGAAATCGGATAAAAAATGTGGGTTTGTATAAAAAGTAAGGGGAGAGGGGTGGTTTTTTATTTATTTATTGTTTGGTCAGATTCTCCATTAAAAATTAAATGTATATGCCTACTTTGATGATAATCGGTCAAATGGTGTCAAATGTAGCTTTTTATGAAGATCACTGAAAATAATTAAAGGGGTGGAAGGAGGGAGGGGGTTGAGCTTTGGAAGACCAAATGTTGACAGGATTTTTCTCTTTGTTTTAAAGTATACATGGGCAAAGTTCAATAAAAATCAGATAAAGTATGTTGGTTTCTATAAAATTAAGGGGTGGTTTTTTATTTTTATTTTTTGTTAGAAACCTTCTCCATGAAAAATTACATGTAATTGCCAACTTTAATGGAGATCAGTTAAATGGTGTCGACTGTAGCTTTGAATAAAGAAAAGTTTCAAAAATTAAGGGGGTGGATAGGGGGAGAGGGTTTCAGTTTCTTAAACCAAAAGTTGACAGTATTTTTCTGTTTATTTTTGACTATATATGTCCAAAGTTTCATCGAGATCGAGTAAAAAATGTGGATTTGTATAAAAATTAAGGGGTGAGTGGGGGTAGAAGGGGTGAGTGGGGGTAGAAGGGGTGGTTTCTCAATGAAATTCATATGGGACCACTTTGGTAGTATACTCTAGCCACTAATAAAATTTCATTGAAATCGGTTCAAAATTGGCGAAGATATCGCTGAACATACATACAAAAAAATAACAGACGAATTGAGAACCTCCTTTTTTTGAAGTCGGTTAAAAAGAGCTATCCAGGTGGAAAACTGCAGTTAGGATAACTGGACGGGATTAAAATCCGTTCCCCCTGAAAGCCAGGCACGAGTGCGATACTGGATGAAAATACAGTTTGTTGGTGGGTGCTCCAAGGATCGGCAAATTTCATGTATGGTGCGATGATGATAAGGTGGATGAATAAATTAAGTATTTCTGGAAATAGTTTGATATATGGATGCTCGATATACATCGATGTATCGAAAACATCGATGTTTACTATTCGATGCCTCGAATCAATCCGATGCATCGTTTACTTTCGATGTTTAACGATGCATCGATGTTTTTCATTCGATACATCGAAAGAACACATGCGTTTCTTCGAGGTGATAGAATCAGTTTTAAAGCAAAACAAAAACAGAAAATTGCATTACTATACGTTATTTTTGTCACCTAAAATATCAAATTACATTTTTTTACTTGAATAAAAAAACAAATACATATGCAACACGATTAGTTTTAAGGCAAAACAAAAACTGGAAAACTGTATCGCTATACCTTATTTTTGTCACCTACAAAATCACATTAAATTTTTTCTTTTAACTTGCATAAAACAAGAAAAAACTACGCTATTTGATTGGTTTTAAAGCAAAACAAAAAACATGAAATTGTATTGCTATATTTTATTTTTTCACCTACAAAATCACATCACATTTTTCTTTTAATTTAATTTTGATAAAACAACAAAAAATTACAGTTGACATGAAATTTCCCGACAGTGCAGGGCGGAGTTACACCTTAGGGCAAGGCTAAAAGTACCTAGTAGGCTTCAAAAATTTGCTTAAAGTTACTGCTCCTCATTATAAAATACCCAGCAGAGCAACTGTGACACGGTGGCTTGATGACAAGTATGACGTCTTGGCAACATTAATAAAATAAAAACTCTCAAATGTTGAACACCTCACATTAACAAGTGATATATGGTCAGACATGCAGATGCGCAGCTTTTTGGGTGTCACAGCGCATTTTGGTCTAGACACGGTTTTCGAATCAATGACATTAGGAGTTTGTCAACTGATCATTCATCGGAATATATAGCAGACATGCTCCTTAAGACCTGCAACGATTGGGGATTTGATACGGACAAAGTCTTTGCGGTCGTTACTGATAACGACCCGAATATAGTAAAAGCTGTGGAATTAGGATTTGAAAAGAAGAAGCACATCCCTTGTTTCGCTCACACACTTAGTTTAGTTGCTAAAAATATTCTCAAAATACTTTTAGAAAATATATTGTCACGAATAAAGACCATTGTTACTTTCTTTAAGCACAGTTGTTTGGCAAGCGACGATTTGGAAATAAAGTTAATACAAAGCCTGACAACACGCTGGAATAGCACATATTAAATGATTCAAAGAATTTTGGAGCTTAAAAATGTTTTAAGTGATATATTGATTTGCCATAAAACAGCACCTCCAATGCTGACTGGTTCGGAATTAAATATCCCGTCATTTTTTCTTAACATACTACGCCCACTTGAAGCAGCAACTAAAGAAATATCTGGGGATAAATATTGTACCAGCAGTAAAGTGATCCCTTTAGTGCACTGCATGCTTTCAAAACTCAAATCAGTTGAGACTGATGAACCTTTAGTGATGGAAGTACATAAGCTCGTCCTAAAAGAAACCAACAAACGAATGGGTGCTATCGAACATTTTTCGTCTTTAGCTATCGCAACCTTATTGGACCCACTGTTCAAAAAACTACATTTTGAAGACCCGATGGCTTTAAATGCTATTCAAAAGATTAAAGATATGATGAAGAGGGAGCTGGAAGAAATGCGAACAGAATCTGATTCAGATAGTTCAGACAAAACATCAAAAGATTTCAGTCTTTGGACCGATCATCACAAACTAGTTCAAAGAAACTGGAAATCAAACAAGACCGAAGAAAGTGTTTCCCACGAGCTGTCTGTCTACTTGAGAACTCCGGTTGGCCGGCTTAGTGAAAATTCGTTAGAAGTATGGTCCGATTATAAACAACAGTTTCAAAAATTGTACAAAATAGCTTATAAATATTTAACTTTGGTAGCCAGCTCAGTGCCATCAGAAAGACTTTTTCGAAAGCTGCACAAGTTTTAAATCAACAACGAAACACAATTAAAGGAAAGTGGGTTAATAAAACTTTATTTATTCAAAGTTTAGATAGAAAATATTGGGATTTATAAATTCCAATTAGATTAGAATCCCTACACTGCCTCTCTTTCAGCGTTCCTTGTTTTACTTTTATTCTATCTTACTATTCGAATTTCTAATTTGTAAATCCCAGTAATTTCAAATTGCCTCAGTAAAAGACTAATTAAAAATAAAATTCAAATAAATACTTCATTTTGCTAGTTTCCTAATCTTTGTCTCATTTTTAAGCTTTCCTAACCTTTATTAACCGATATATATACATATTTATACATATATATATATATATATCGACGTTTTTTTTCGATGCATCGAAAACATCGATGTTTTTATTCGATGCATCGAAAACATCGATGTTTTTATTCGATGCATCGTGAAACATCGATGCAACGTTTCGATGCATCACATCGAAAAAAAACATCGATGTATTTCTGGATGAACATCCCTAGTTTGATATTAATGACTGTCCAAATGATCAAGTATATTAATATAGAAACGCTGAACATGTTTGGGTCATGATATTTAAATACTCTACAATTAAGTTCCGACTGCGAGAATTAGAGAAAGTTTACTGACATTACGAAATGTACCAATAAGGGAGCGTCCATAAACCACGTAGCTCCATTTTGGCCTACTTTGAAACCCCTTCCCCAAAGTAGCCTACGTTGCTTTTTCCTCTCGCCCCTCCTCCCCACGTAGCACGTAGCTTTTTTCCCCTATTAATTCCAGAAGATATTTTATACTGTTTTCTCTATGATAAATTACATACGGAGATAGTTAAATAACAGAAATAAATATTCATATGCTGTTGTGTGTTTTGTACCTTATTTTAACTATGACAAATAATATGAATACGAAGCTACGCAGATTTACAGTGCCCCTTTTAGGCGGAGCAACGTAGTATATGGACGCTTCCTTAAGTATTGGACAGAAACCTATTTTTTCTTCATGACAATAGTACGAAAAAGATAAAGTTATTATCGGTTATTCATTTCTGAATTTATGCTTACAGTAGAAACTTTTCCAGAATAAAAAGAAAAATCTGTTTCCATCTTAACAAATTAATTTTTTCAACTCTTCTATTACCTCGACTGCTCCCTCTCCCCCCCCCCTGCCCCCACCCCTCAGTACCAGTCACTATTTGTTTATTTATTATTTATTTATCTGTACATTCAGATGGATCGTTCTCTAGGATCTACAACGAACCGTTATTCCTTAATACTGTAATAAAATTTATTCCAAACATAATTTTGTAAAATAAACACTAATCCTATATAATACGAAACTAGTACAAATAATTAACTATTATTACTACACACTGTAAATTATCAACCTGTTAGTAAAAACTGTTACTGATACTAAATAACTAAACGTCTTGAGTTTTCAAAAGTTCGCTTATCGCTGGCATCCGTTGAAGAATAAGGTTAGATAAATTCCGGAAGCCACACTTCAGGCATCAGCGTTCCACTTTGTTGTTTGTATCTCGTTCGTTTAGAGTATCTTGTCTCAATCGTTAAATGGCGTGCTGTGTTCTGGTGTTCTATGCTGAAGCCGATACCGCTCCCTGGCTGCATCTGACACAGCATCTGCCAGCTTGTCGAGTTCATTTAAGAGTAGGTTGTCTTTTAGAATTTCCGTGATATTTTTCCCCATGAGCTTCACCCTGTACTGTTTGATTTCATCATCAGCTAAAGCACATTCAAACAGTTTATGTTCAGGTGTTCCTGGAGATCCGCACGTGCGTAGATCATTCTCTGTCCAATTGATCCTATGGATATATGTTTCATATGGTCCATGACCGGTGAGGAAATGTATTAACCCTCGGGATGGATTGAAGTGCTTCATACGTATCCTCTCTCCGATGTCAGGAAGAATTTCAAATACTCTCCTTCCTGTTTCCGAATTGTTCCACTGCTGTTGCCATTCATTCAAAATACAATTTTTGATGTCTACCTTCTTGGAAGCCACTTGACCCTGGATTTCTATTATCTTGTCTAAGTTTCTTTTTCGTAGCCAGTAACATGCTACTCTTTTTCTTATTTCCAGGTCCAAAGGACATATTCCGAGAATGACTGTAAGTGCATCAGTTGGAATACTTCCGAATACGCCTGTAAGACGCATTCGTCTGATATCCCTTGCAGGTTTAACCAATTTTAATCTATGTGCCCTTGTGCTTGCCCCATAACTTGCAATAGCTGTGGTAATGGCACCATGATATAGCCTCATAGTAGGCAGTGGTATTAAAAATCTTCTTTGCCCAATGATAACTATTTTATTCATTTCTGAAGTCATTTTTTTGGCATATACAATCAATGTGATCTTTAAAATTCCTATGTTCATCCAGAACAACCCCTAAGTATCTTACTGTTTTGCTTCTTTTAATGAAATTTTCTCCAAGCTTCATAGTGGGGTTGCGTTTCAGTGATCCTTTCATCAAAATGTATTGGGTTTTTGTTGGTGCTAGCTGGAGCTTAACTTGTTTACACCAGCATTCCATTAATTTCATTATTCCTTTGGTGTTCGTCTCGACCTCTATTCTATTATTTCCACCAACTAGCAGCAAAATATCATCTGCGAAGGCAACGATTCCTTCAAGCTCTGCCAGACCCATGAGTCTGTTAAGGACAGGTTCGAGAGCAATATCCCAGAATTCTGGGCCACATACTGAACCTTGTGGACATCCTTTTGTGAGATGTTTTGTCAGTTGCTGACCAGAACAGTGAAGTGTTGCAGTTCTTCCGTGACAGTAGTATTTCAAGCTCTCATACAACACTCGTGGGCATTCTAACTCCCTTAGTCGGGTGAACATACTCGGCCACCATAAATTATCAAAGGCACCGGAAATGTCGATACATATGTCAATGACATATTTTTTGTTTGTCGAGTTGACTATACGCTGAGCTTCATTTATTCCGGAAGTCGAATTGCTGCTGATTCATACCCTTCAATAATCTGAATTCTTTTCCATAGTAATTTTTCTTGAATTTTCCCAAGTGTATTCAGTAGGCAAATTGGTCTGTAAGACTTTGGTAATGTAGGGTCCTTATCTTCTCCTTTCCTCATAATTTTGATGCTCGATATTTTCCAACAATGGGGTATCCTTCCCTGCAGTAGGAAGGCGTTCAGCAATTCAGTAAGGTAAGGAACTATTTGCTGACTTAGGGCTTGCACCACTTCTGCTGTTATCCCATCAGGGCCTGGTGCTTTATTTCTCTTCAGCGTGCTTATTGCGGTACTTACTCTTGAGCGAATGGTAGAACCACCATGTCATTCTCATATTCGTTATTCATTAGTTGTCTTGTGAGTTTGTGTTCCTTAGAATCGGACTCCTGCTGGTCGTCCGGCAAGAGCGTTTTCAGGAGAAGTTCTGCCGATTCCTGCCAACAGCTTGTCGTACTTCCATCTACTTTCCTGAGTGTAGAAAAAATGGTAGGTGATTTTACCTTCTGCGCAGCTAGCTTGTACGAAAGTCCAAATGGGTTTAATACCAAGTTTTTGCTTAGGTGTGTCTCCCAGCTGGTTAGTCTAACATCCTGAAGTTTCTGATGGTACTCAGCTTTCGCTGACCTGTACTGATCCCGTGTCCAGCTACGTTTAGCGGCAGTTTTAGCATGGTGGAAGTGCTTTCGAGTTCTCCTAACTTTTGTCCTTAACCTCTGAAGGGCATCGTTCCACAGAATACATCTTTTATCACTATTGATACCCTCATGGCATGTTGTATCGCATTCGTCAGTTCTATCGCCTTTAAGCAACATTATCTGACATGTCTGGCAGTGGTGGTATTTGAAAGGATTTCTTAATAGGTTCCAGTCTGTTTTATAGGAATATGACCAACACTCTTCTGTCATATCTTGCTCTTGGGCATTGGATATGGAGAAATAGATGACGTTATGGTATGACGTTAGATTTTGCCCAACCTTCCAGTTTTGGACTACTCGGAAAGCTTTCCCATTTACTAATGTTACATCTATGTTTGTTGCTGCACCAGCTCTATTTTAAAATGTGTAGGAATTAAATTGTTTATTCATAACTTCGAGATTCAGTTCGAAAATAATCTGCTCTAATGATGTTCTTCGCTCATCCCTGATCTTACTATGCCAGAGGGGATACTTAGCATTGGCATCCATTGTATAGACGCTACTGGTCTGTTTCCCATTACTTCTTCGATTTCGCTCATTTTTTCAAGGTATCCATCTATTTCATCACCATTTTGAAATTACAGATTAACAATCACATTTATCTCATTGTGTGATGTTATTTCAACGCAAGTAACGTTCTCATTACACAACTGGGCAATTTTCGTGACTGTATAGTTCCTGTTAAGTACAACTATAACAGCCATTGGATGTTCACCTTCACATACTATTTGTGATATCACAGTTGGTACCCCCATAGCAACATTCCCAAAAGCTTCAGGGATTTAGGATGCTCCATACCAGCAAATATCACCAACCTTTACTGGTAATGGCCATGCCTGCATTCATCATTTTTGACGGGCGTTTAAACTGGTGTTTAATGTTATCTTCCGTTTTGTCAATTATGTACTCTGTCATAGGTGTGAACGGTCGTGGGATGCTGCGAAGAGCTGCCCCCGGGGCGTAGTGTGGGGCGCTAGTTAATGGCTGTCGTAAGTCAGCCCCCGATACCGCTCGCATCGGCAGCCGATGAATATTCAGCAGCCGGGCCCACCTTAGGTGCTGGCGCCAAGCCCACCCGCGCGACTCTAAATTGCGCCGTAACCAACTTGAGGTCGACGAGATATTGGCGGCGCGGAGCCTCCAGAAAAACGTCCACCACCTACAAACTGCCGCCTTAAACGGGTTGTCTCAGCACTAACTTGGAGCAAGTGCCACGCGCGAGCGAACCTTCCCTGCTCCTATGGGGAGAGGGCGAGGGTGGGGGTGGGGAAGTTCACCTGCCTGAACTCTAGTCAAACTCCACGGAGTGACTATAAAATCTGCACGGTGTTTCGCAAATCAGCACACCTATGCGAAAAAGGAGACGATACAAAGCCTACATGGAAGTATAAGGCACCAGTCGGTGAAATATGATACTCAGTTTCCGTTTGAACACGTTTTTTGTTTACAAGTTGATCAACGGGCGGTAGAAACACAGCGCCTAAGTGCGTGAAACGCAAACCACTGCTCACAATGCTCTCAATGAGAGCAGTTTCGCGGATTATGGAGCGTCCATAAACTACGTGCTCGGTCTAGGGGAGCGAGGGGAGGGGTTGGCTGGAAAGCTACGCTTAGCTACGTGGGAGGAGGCTGGTTTCCGAGCCAAGCTATGGAGCTTTTCATTTATATTAATTGTCAGATTTAAAATAAGGTACAGAAAAGACAAAACCACGTGAATATTTATTTCCGTCGTTTAATTATCTCCGTATGTAATTTACGACAGTATGACAAGAAGAAACAGTACAAAGTATGTTTTGAAATCAATAGGGAAAAAAGCTACGTGCCACGCGAGGAGGTGGACGGGTGGGAGAGGGTGTAGTGGCAAAAGCCACGCCAGGCTAGCTGGGTGGAGGGGAGGTCACAGGAGACGAAAATAGAACTACGTGGTTTCTGGACGCTCCCTTAGCTGCAGCCAACCTTCTTCTTATGATCGCCTTGCCTTCGCCCTCGCGTAGGCGGGTTTCCTTGGGGGATGTTCTACCCCTCTATAGCAAAGTGTGGGAAGCCGAACTTCGGTGGATCCCGTTTCCTTCCGCAGTGTGACAATGTTTGTAAGTGTGTGTGTTCAGGGGGTGTGTTGTGGATGAGGGATGAAAGAAGGATGTGGATTAACCCCGGTGCCAGCCAATTCATGTCTCCTCTACCGAAAGAAACCGATGGAGTCACCGTGCTTAACGTTCCCTTCCAAAGAACTAATTAAAATCAACAGTGGTTGCCTTCAGTCCATACTCACTACAGAGGGGATTGGGATTTAACCCAGGACTTTGGCGAACCATCTGGTGATTACGAATTGTGCACCATCACCTCTGATTAACTGCTATCTAAATCCCAATGTAAGCTCCATCCACCACCCACATTCTAATCAGCTGACCCCGTGTCAGCGCCGGGCACCATCACGGTGCCGCAACTAACTTAGCCAACGGGGCGGGCTAGTATCCTACATAGGTTATTAAGTTCCTAAGTGTTAAGCTTGGTATTCAACCTAAAAGTTTGTTGCACCAAGAAGGTGAAATAGTATCCAAAAACATAGTGAACTTTACTACGTCAGGCAGAAATCGTATTAGAATTGAGACAATTTCCGGCCCCAATGCCAATACTTTCTCCAAGAACAAAATTTTCCCGATGTACAGTATAGAAGCTTACATTCCCATTTCCTAAACAACCCGCCAAGCAATTGGAAGTCATATGAGGTGAGGTCCAAGTAATGCGAATAAGGCGATACACTAAAAATGCAAGTGACACCGCAGAGACCATAGAAGACCCATCCAGTTTGTGCAATTACCTTCAAACCTTCTGAATATGTGATAATCCCCGGAGAAACACGTCCAATAGAACCGTACATTGCTTTGGTCCTCCAACGTTTCCAATAATTAGGTACGGTCATAATAATAAACAACGTCGGAGCCAACCTAGATGTAGACATCGCTGTGGAAACTACCCTTTCAAAGTGTGTAAAAATTCAGAAAATTCAGGACCCCCTACTTTTGCACAGTGTGACGAACCCAATCTGTCCACTAATCGTACCTGCCCCCAACTTAAAAAAAAAATATATAATATATATATTAAAAAAATAGATTAACAGGAAAGAAGCTTACGAGGGAATATCTTCAACCCAACCCTCTAGGAGGAGATATACTTGAATTGCTATCGGAAGTAGGGTGACCTGTTCCTTTCCTCTTTACCTGTCCTATCCCGTAATCCTCGAGGTAAAGGGGGCCTGCTGTTTAATGTAGAATCCGAGACAGGGAAGCTTTCTGGTATACTTTCCATTGTACAGCAAGTTGGAACAGAACTCACAGTCGAGTTACGGGGCTATGAAAATTTATATTATATATATATATATATATATATATATATATATATGTTTGTTTGCGAAAATTAGGATGGATGGATGGATTGAACGGTAATATCAGACATTAGAACACTCAGCATCATTCCTTTTGACTTCAACTCATTAAAGTAACTATATTTTAAATACTTCATTAAATATGTATGTCTCAGTTTTAATGATTTCTTTCCTCCATAAAAATATTCAAGTTCCAAAAAGGAAGTACGAGCGGCCCGATTTAAAATTCTAATTCTAAAATTTGGCCCGGCTGCCGAAAAAGTTGGCCACCACTGTTGTATACGCTTCTAACTGATTGCGTAAACTGTGGGCGATCTTTCAGTGGTGTTGAATTAGCATGCGTTCGCAAAGTTTCCTGTGTTCTAGTCTAATTTACGCCGAGACGATTCACAGCCATCTTTAGCCCTGAAGGTGATGTTACACAACACTATACAAGTGCCTTTGGTTCATTTGTTCTTAAGTACATTTAGATATACGTCTTGTATATCTGCGTAGCCATGGAATTCAAAGCATAATTCCCTCCTTCTACCTGTGGTAATATATTCCGTTTCGCAATCGTTAACACACTGCAATTAAACTTGTTAGCCTCAGACATGCCAGAAACTGATCAGGATCAATTCGTTGTTGTTGCATGTGCTAATTAGCTCTAATTGATTAGGAAAACTCGTCTGTTAGAAGCGAGTTGGTGTACTAAAATATTCTGATCGCGTCCTGCGGGATGATCAACTATCCATTACGTTAAACGAGAAGAGCTGTTCGGAGAAGCAGCGGGGCCATTTACGCTAATAACGAATTAAATTCCATTCATCGAGTACACCCACACACAAGAAAATCTTCTGGCTAATATTCTATGCGGGGCTTGGTTAAACATAAAGCGAAAATGAAAAGTAAACGAGCTATTTTCCATTACGCTGTATGGGTCACCGGCACATGTAATCGCATCTCTTTTGAGCTACCAGATATTCCTGCTCTGTATTCATCGGAGGTAATCCAATAGCTCGCCTGTTAGTGAGCCCGTGGTTTCTCGTCGCTGGAACTACAAGACAAACATGGAAGTGACCTCACAGACATAAATAGCCCCACACAAAGAAGAATTTGATTTCTATAGATTTATTTGGTTTACACACACGTGTGGCATTCGCAATCTTCTGCGACTGATAGCATTTGTTATAGAAGTGACTTTTAAAATGTTTCCTAAGCAAAACTTCCACACTTTATAGGTTATAATGTGGCAAATATATCTCTTTCTTTTTCATATTTTAAATAACACGAATGATCAAAATTATTACTTCCATAAGTAGTGATATGGACATAGAAGGTTTTCAAAATTTTACGCAATTTAATTCGATTATAATTTATCAGTTTTTTTGTGTCAGTATAATTAGTTTTCGTTAGCTTATTGTTTGAAGGATTGCAAGTAATAGCGAAGACAATGTCTAAAGACATGAATATATGGGGGCCAATAAATTAAAAATTAAATTCGGATGGGTATGTTTTTTTTTTTTTTTTTTTTTTTTGCTGCTTCATATATTCTAATCTCTACCAGCCTGTCTCTTCTTCCTGTAAGCTTCTTCCATAAACTTCTTTTCTCACCCATCATTTCCAAACTCGTTCATTTCTTACTTTGTCTGTCCACCTGATTTTCAGCATTCTTCTGTAGCACCACATTTCAAATGCTTCAATTTTCTTTCTTTCCGGTATTCATAAAGTCCATATCCACACATAGAGTTTTAAAAAGTTCTTTCAATTCCTAGATCAATATTTGAAACTAAAAGGTTTCTCTTTTTCATGAAGGCTCTTTTTCCTAATTATGCTTTAAACATCATTCCTGCTTCGACCATCAGTTGTAATTTTGCTTCCCAAGTATGTTAGTGAAACTAGCTGAAACAATAGAGTTTCAAAAAAAAAAAAAAAAAAAAATTAATTGCCTCGTTTTTTTGTGTGTTTTTTTTTTTACTCAGACTTTACAGTTCTGAAATTCTTTACTTTATTCTAAATTATTACTATTACTACATAAACCGTGTAAGTTTAAGAATCGCTTGAGATTAAGTGACATCTCACTTGAAAAAGTAACATAGACAATTAATTAGCCAGTATTTGTTTCACTAGAGAGCTTTTTAAGAGACAATTCACTAGGTGGTATTCTACGAGGCAGGACCTTTTTCCTAACTCAGACGCTGAGGAATTTTTAATAGTACAAATAGCTACGACAATAATCTTTAAAAGAAAAGAGTGGTGCCTATTGACCACAGCAGTCACAGCGGCGCAGTGATACGAAGCACGAAAGATACACAAAATCTGGCACTATACCATCAAATGTAACTGGAAACTTACATACAATGACGAAACCCTAGGCTACTTTACAAAACACTGCATGTAGCAGACAAGGTAAAAAATATATGTATCTCCGGGTACAGTCAGTTCCTAATCGCCAAACCGGCAATATAGTATCGAACGGAGTCATCGTGTGAATCTTATTTATAGTTGAATGCGCCACATAAGTTCGTCGGACAACATATTAGCCACAAGTTGAAATATTTCTACTGGAACCTAAGGGTGATTAATAATTTTCAATAACAGTGCAACAGCTGCAAATGAAGCTCTACAGATAGCATAATCTCCACCATATTCTGTGGAGATTATGACCAAGATGGCTAAATCGTCCTTCCAGTAGGTGAAGCAGTTAATGAGAACGGAATAGGTGCCAATATAGGACTGGTGGTCGATGAAGCGTTGATTACAGTGTTAAATTTAACTAACTCCACGAAAGTGCTATCATCACCAGAAGAAGAGATGCCTCTACAAAAAACGATCGAACAAACGCCTGCTCCGAGACATCGACAATACAACAGCAGCCGACAGCTCAGAAAAACTTCCAGCGGTGGAAGTTGACAGAAACCAACACCAGCTGACCGTAGCAACACCTGCAACAGGAAGCAACATTACCCCACTACCGAATTTGGTAAGTTATCAACGACCAAGTGGTAAAAATAACTAACAGATATAAATGGTGCGATGGTGGCCCGTATATCATTTTCGTAGAAAGCAAAGTGGCAGTCGGCAAGTTGATCCACCAAGAAGGTGGAATAGTAATCAAAAACATAGTGAACATTACTACGTCGGGCAGAAATTGTATTAGAATCGAGACATCTTCCGACCCCAGTGCTAATGCTCTCGCCAAGAGAAAAAATTTTACTATACATAATATGGAAGCTTACATTCCTATTTCCTTAACAACCCACAAAGAAATAATAAGAAATGTAGACATTTCACTAACTGAAGAGAAGATAATGGAAGTGAATGTCCAAGTAGTGCGAATAAGACGATTCACTGAAAATGCAAGTGACCCGCCAGAGACCAGAGAAAATCCATTGCAGTTTGTGCAATTAACTTCAAAGCTCAACGACGTCCGAAATATGTGATAATTCGCGGAATAAGATGCCCAGTAGAACAGTACTTCCCCTCGGTCCTCCGATGTTTCTAATGTTTGTGGTTCGTTCATAACAGTAAACAATGTCGGAGCTAACCTAGATGTAGTCATTTATCTAGAAAACACCCTTTCATAGAGTGTAGGAATTCAGGACCGCCTACTTGCCTACGGGCTCCATCTCTCCAGTTATCGCATCTGCCCCTAATACCAAAAACAGCAACAGGTAAATAGGAAAAGAGGGAATTTCTTACCAGGAGGCGTTAGCAAGCATTGAACAAAAACTTACGCTACGATATCAGCCGAACATTTTATACCATATATCCTACCCTTCCATGACTAGAGCTACAAACCAAGTTATAATAGCTTTTTTAGAAAATTTATGCGGACCAGGATACCATGATCATTGAATTAGTCAACACTGGAATCCCTCTCTTTACCAACTTACTTCTAGCTAGTGATAACAAAGCAGTGAACGACAACATTATCAGATTCCTAAAATGTGGAGATACAGGATTCTAAGACCCCACCAACGGTAAACAAAAATGTCAGTCACACAAGGCTGGCCAAACCGCATCTGATCACCGGGAAGATTGTTATAGTCGGGGTCTAATAGGAGAATAAAGCTTTCACCAAATAATAATAATAATAATAAAAACATGATGATACAAGAACTATACCAATGTTGCTATAGTCTCACGTAAACCTTCAGGAATATATTATAAAGCATAAAATGAATCGTATCAATTGCTACAACTAATCGGCTCTATACCTGAAAGATTGTAATTTCCACAAGATAAGTTTGATTTAAAATTGTAAGCAATATAATCAAAACTCTAATTGGGATAAGTAAGATTGTAATTAGTATAATCAAATAGTCATTCATAATGAATCATGTTACAAGTGATGGCTGTGTGGTTACATAACGGAATACAAATAAAAAAAAATAAAAAATAAAAATCTACGGGTACAATTAATTAATCGCGATGAAGCATTTACCACTGCAGATATTCTTCTGCCAATATACTTTTGCAACAAAGGAATTTTCGCTTTTAATTCGATCCCCCCGGAAGAAAAGATCATGTGAAACACAGCTGGCCCAATTTACTCACGACTTAATGAAAGTTATTGATGCAGGTTCACAAGTAGATGCAATTTTTTTTAGATTTTCAGAAAGCCTTCGACTCTGTGTCACACAACAGCCTTTTAAGCGAAGCTTCGAGCGTACAGTATATAGGATCAACTTTGTGAATGGATGTTACATCGGGTGTATCTCAAGGAAGTCTAATAGGACCACTTATTTTCTTAATGCCTATACCGATATTGACGGAATTTGACAAGAAAATCTGTAGGGATTGTAGGACATTGTAGCGATTTTAAATTACTTTCTTTGTCTGTATCACTGTCTAGTTAAGTATTGAAGAAGATGTTTACTTATATTAGAGTTACTTTTAAAAGCGATGAAGATTCCAAATTAACCTAGATCACAGTCTCCAGTCTGGTTAGTTTCATTAGTATTGATAACGACGTGCAAAGTTTTCAGTTGTACACAAAAAATTAGGGCATGTTTGCAACTTTATTATCTCCTCATCAAATCTATTCATCACAACAGAAACAAACTGCCAGAGACTTAAATTAATGTTCTTATCCGAAGATTGCAGGTTCCTATATTTTTAAAGGTAGCAAAACAGTAAATAACTACCATATATTTAACCTAACAGTTCTTCGTTGTTTGCCGATCAACATCTCAATTCCATCCACACGCCATCACTCATCAGCGATAATCCTACAATGTCTATAACTTCAGAGATCTTATATCTTATTATGCCTGTTCTATTACAACATATTTTTGGTATGATTATCAATTGTAGTCACGAAATTTTGAGGACTTATTGAATGGTTAGAGAGAGACAGATGTGTGTGTTAGTCTGTAATGTTACGTGGCTTGTTCAAGCTGTGCTTCTCGCGCATTATGTTAGTGTATAATTTATTAATAAATTTCGTTTAGCGAAAAAAAACGCATAATTTGTCGTATTACTTTGTGTCTGCTTAAATGCTTTGACATGCCTTGAGGGCGTAAACTGACCTAAGTTGTAGATCTAGAAGAGCACGAGCAGCTAACGTTATTAGAACCCAAGAATCGGATGCTCATGGTGAAGAAGGAAGAAAAGACCAAGCTGAAATAAAGCTGCCCTTAGTTAACACCCCCCCCCCCCCCAACCTCTCACCTTCGTTTGTATTTATGTTTTCAAATATGTTGGAAATTGATTCTCTTCAAGAAATATGTTCGATGGTAGAATGATGTGGTAATGGCTTTCCAGTCATATTATGCCCTCTTGGTGTTGTTTGGGACCAATCCTTCGTTACCGACAACTTTCTATATTAAATTCTGGAAACGAAATTCTTAATCCACGCGTAGGAAGTCACGGATATCAGCTAGTGATTTTATAAAATAACAAAATATGCGATTGAATGCTATTTATTACAATCTTGTTTATTAAGAAAGACAATAATGAAATACGTTAGTTCAACTATTTAGATTTTGAACTAACTGAAGTGTTTTGCACTTCTAGTACCAATGAGATTCTTTAAACTGGAATAATGAGTGTTCATGCAGTGGTCTGCTGGCTCAGTGGTAAAGGTGTCTGAGTGAGAAACGAAAGGTCCCCGGTTCGAATCCCAGTCTCGGCGGGGATTTTCATACACCCTTAACTCGACCTTCACTTCTGTCACAGCTTGCTGTGAAATATGAAGTTCTCCAGAACGCTTCCGTGGTTTGGACTCTATGTTAAATTGTAGGACACCTGTACCTGGTAGCACTACCGGAGTAGGTTAAAATGGTTAAATCAGGAGCGAATTTCGCAGCAAATAGAAACCCTGTCACCAGGTCATTTTGACCACACAGAATTATTATAGTTATTACAATGTTCATGCGATGAAAGGGTCACGAGAATCACAGAAGATCTCCAGTAAGGCAATACATGCCATCCAGAACAAATCTTACTTCCGGAATCTAGTAAATTAGTCCAGATCGCACTGGAATAATCACTTTTATATTGCACCCAACTGTATTCTACACGATCTTAAACGTCTCCAAACTCTACGTATCATTTCCAACGTTTCTCTAATGCCGTAGTTCGTCCAGTCGATTTGTCAGTAAACCGACGGCTGAAGGACGGGGTGGCTTGTGAATTTTTCTCCACTGATCCTTTTTGTTGGATTGGACGCAGAAATCCCATAAACAAGAGATTGCCTTGAAACTGGGAGGGTTCCTAAATGTCCACTTCCATTACCACCCACAGCAAAAGACCTGGTTTAACCAAAAATTTCATATTTAGGTTCATTTATGATTTCATAAAACACAAAATGATCATTTCTAGTGCTACGGTAGAAGGCTTGTTCACCGTCCATCAGTTGGGAAGGTCTAAACTCTCCGGCAGCAACATAACCAGAATCTCGCTAAGAAAAACTGTGAACTATAGTAAATCGGGGGCTCCTGTGGTCGTAAAGACATGATGATTGGATTTGTATTGGCTGTGCAATACCCTGCTATCGTATCTGCCTAAACCCAAACGGGTAAACCTACATGGCGTATGGTACCCACAGTTTGACCCACGGAAGCATTCTGGCGCACTTCACTTTAAACAGCAAGACGTGTGTGCCAGATGTGAAGGTCGCATAAGGGACTTTGAAATTCCCAGCTAAGACAGGGTTTCGAACCGGAGACCTTTAGATCTTAACCACGGGGCCACTAGACCGCTGTGCTAGAGTAAATGAAGTCAAATGAATGTATTCAAGTCTCCTTATGGCTTTACACCTCATCAACGTCGGGATCATTTGAGGCGGGTAGCGACGCGGAGCAAATAACGGCAGGGAATATGGCAATGGCTTTTTGAAGGAACCATCCCGGCATTCAATTGGAGTGTTTTCAGGATACCATGAAAACCGAAATCTCGATTGCCGGAAGCGGATTGGAATATGCGAATATGCATTACCGCTCACCCACTACGCTCAGGGTATTTATGTACCTGTTACGTGAATAATACCTAATATTCTACATCCACTGCTACAGACATAAGTATCATGTTATTAAGTGTGATAATTTTCCGCTTTGATTTTCAGATATCAGCGGAGTTTAGCAAAAATCTTCTTCTTACGGTGCCATGCCCTATTGCTGGCTTAGGTGGTTAGCATGGCAGATGTACCTCTCCATGGGATCTCTCTTTGGAAGACAAACTGGGGAGTTTCGCGTTGTTTTTCGCAATGTGTGTTGGTGTTATTGTAGGTGTGTGTTTTAAGTGTCTAGAGTTGTTTGTGTTGTATGAAATGAGAGATAGAAAAGTGAGAGGGAGATACATGGCGCCGGCCCATATAGGCCTACTCTTTCGAAAGAGACCGGGATTAAAAGGAAGCGTAACGTCCCAAAGCAACGCAGGAATCCCCATAAATAGTCCCCTACGCCCTCACTCTACACACACTGCAGAGAACTTTGGGGTTTAACCCACGACTTCGGTGCACAATCTGTAGACTAGATATTTTGCACTACAACTTCTCCTATCTTGTCGGACCTGATGTTGAAAATTCCTTCCATCATTAGGGTTCGAATAAGCTAATTCCGTGTCGGTACCGGACACCATCGCAGTACCGCAAGCAACTGAACCAACGGGGAGTGCCTAGGAAACATAAATTTAAAACTTAACTTAGTCCACAACCCGAAGGTTGGTTGGATCCTACCGAAGGAGGCATACTAAGCCATTGTGTCAGAGGTAGGACGGCCAGTTCCTTTACCCTGGGACTGCCGGGGCAGGAGCAGCGAACGTTTTGAAAGTAAGCGCCTTAGCCACTGAGCTACCAGAATGCTCTAGGAAACATACGGGTATAAAAACAATGTTTCGCTCTTATTAGGTGGCAGGAGAAGAAGCTTTGGTTGCGCAGCAGAAACGTTCGAGAGTTTGTGGGGGTCTGGCCGCCTCTCCCCTCTATTCATTTACCTTTGTGACCCCGTAGAGGTAATCTCAGTGCTCGCTCCGATATTAAAACACTCCTGCACTCTCGTGGCGGACGTTGACTTCAACTTTGGTCGTTAAACAGAGCCCTTCATGGACAGAGGGCGCAATATCGCCATTTCTCCGCTTTATGTCTCACTTGGCGAAGAAATTAAATGTATAAAAATTTCTAAATGAGGTTTTCTGAGCGAGATTTACGCAGGAGTCTAAACTCGCTAACGTCTGAGACTGCCGCTTTCTCAGTGCACTCCACTTTTGCTGCACATTTATAGCCCGACGAAGCGCAATACCAGTTCCAGCATCGAGTCGAATAGGGGAGAGTTGGGAAAATCCGGGAGGTCCATGAAAATAGAAAAAACCTTCCGCCCCGTTTGTGACATTTGTTTCCATCCCCATCAGTTTTTAGTTTGCTATTAGTTAATTACTATTACTGCTGTGTTATTGTTGTTTTAATTGTAAATTGTGTAAAGAGATTTTTTCATTAGTTTTCATAAGTTAAAAGAGAAACTTTCTCCGAGTTTCTAAGACAGAATACCTATAGTTTTGTAGAATAGAATGGGAAGAAGAATTTTTAAGTTGGGTGGAAAAAAAAATCTTAAAAGCGCAAACTATGCCTATTGTACAGTGAGAGTCATAATAACGATATTAATATTACATCAGGGAAGGCGCTCTCAAGAAACACAATTCTTCCGAAGCATATTCGTCATCATTAGATAATATAAAATCACAAAAATAGTCATTTACTGTGACATTAACTAAAAATCTGATATACAAATTAAACAATGTAAAAATATTTCGTTGTATTTACTAAGTACCAGTACTTCCACTGTTATATTACTTTGTATACTACCATTACCATGGTATAGATAGGTTCGTCTTTTTAATTCCTTTATAATTTCCGGTGAAATAGGCTAGCTTCGTTTGCTGCGGAACATAATCTGCCATTTACCATTATGGAGCACCTACCGAAACTGATGCGGTCCTTTTGTCACTATTCTAAAATTGCCGAAGAAATAAAATGTTCGACGACGAAAACTCACGCCATAATCGATCAGATTATAGGTAACGAGAGTTTTGATAATTTATTTGAATATCTGCGGCAAACTAAGTTTTCGTTTATTGTCGAGTCCACTGATCTCAACACAACCAAACACTTGAGCTTAGTGGTGAGATATGCGTAAAAGAATCACATCAAAGATGGTATTTTTTTATCTCATATTCCATTGGAAGCTGCTAATGCAGTATCCTTATTTGAACACATTGTAAGCTCCTTTAAAAGCAATGAAATTCCAAATAAAAATTATCTAATGGGTTTTGCATCTGAAGGAATGTAAAAATTCTGCTTTCACATTTCTACCAATGAAATTTCAATATTTTCATACTTAAGTGCATATGCCATTCGTTTCATCTTTGTGCGTCTTATGCTCGTGGAAAACTGCCACGCAGATTGTGGTTATTAATGTTGTATTTTTTTCATATATCGATTTTGGGTACAAATATACCGATCTTAGTGGGCAGCTCGACCAATTTCTCATTTTGACGTTCCAGACCACTGGCAGCTCGCTGGCCGTCCTGACTACAGTATTCATACAGTTTCCGCAGACTGCCGGCATGGCCACAGTCACCACCACATCAGCTACACACTTCACAAACATACACTTATCTCACACAGAACATAGTTATACATTTCGCAGACAGATGGCAACACTTGACTTCCGGCTGGCAGTAGGAGTTGTGGTCTCTACTTGTGAGAAAGGTATTTAAATTGACAAGTTAATGAGATTCATTAATCTACTATACAATTTCTTAAGCTCACTCATTTACTCATCTCGATAGCTATTGGCTGGAGTACTGTGTCACGTGTCAGCCTTCGCTCGCAAAACAGTGACCAGAGATACCATTAGTGGAATTTCGTGGTTATGTTCACAATCTAATAGCGAAGCAACCACTACCAAATTAACTGCCGTAATACATTCATTAAGTTTGCTTTTCGTAGCGTTTCATAGTTTAAACAAATATTGATATATTCTGCTTTTCGGTAACATATTGCTAATGAAAGCGTCTTAAAAAAAAAAAAACTTTTAAAAAAATTAAATTACTCATGGTCTTTGCTGTAACCACGAAAGCCAGTTGTCATTCCGGCTTAGGATAAGTTTCAATTTAATTAAAAACTTTCACTAATGTTGTTGCTTGAAGAGAATTTATGCATTACGGATTATTTGATTTTTAGGTATTTTACTGACCACTTTCGTTCATGTTCACTGTACCTGAGTTATTAGGTTATTTTAAGTGGAAATCAGACCAAATATGTTACCGAATCTGGCAATTCATTTCTTCGGAGCTGCTCAACGCTTTAATAATATGTAATGTATATTAAGTTCTCTGGCCGTTATAAATACTATGACCAGTTATTACACTATGAGAGTTTGCCCAGTCTCAATAAAAAACAACGTGATGCTTTCAAAGCAGACAGGAATTGGTTAAATTTTGCAGAGTGAACTTTAAGGGTCAAATACAAGTCAAGTATGATTTAGCCAAGTATACGATTGCTCTATCGTCCCTCTAATAATGCTTCTGAGTTCTTCAAGCTCAAGAGGTTTTACTCACCTTGAAACACAGGTCAAGTTTATATTTCGTCAAATCAAGTTAACCTGTCATAATCTTTCATCCTAAAAACTTGAACTATTCTCGACCCGTGACGATATGCAAAAAACGGTCACGGGCTTACACTATTTGTTAATATAATGAGTGAAATTAATCCCGGGTAGGCGCCATGAATGGAAGTGTTCTGTATCCGAGAGAAGTGACGTTCCAATTCTAAAATAGTTTTTACCAACGCAATTGTACTTTTAAGACTAGCATTAAAACACACATATAGTCAAATGGCATACCGAAATATTGGAAAGGAGATCATTAAAAGCAGGGTTTACATCACCAAGATTATTTTCTTTGAATATAAAACTGATTTATTTAACAGAAGTGAATATTTGTGGAGGTTACAAAATGAAACGTTGAGTGAATAATTCAGAGCATGATTCAAATCTCTGAGCGTTTCCTAGGGTTGAGTGAAGGAAGAGTGTCTGTACATCGCCGGGTTTCTTTGTGGTAGCATCCGAGGAGTCGAGCACAAAGCCTAAGTGACCTCCTGGATCAGACCGGCGGGCTGCGTCCCCAGTCAGCAGGTCAAGTCCATCTCCGACCAGAAAACAGAGTCTTCTCCTCGCTTGTTGCTTCCTTCTAAAACTTCCAGACCCCGATGCTTTAGCCAGCCCGGGAAGTTTCAGCCAATGGGAGCATTTGGCGTCTACGATCTCCGTTGGCGCTCCTCATGAAACATACAATTTATTATTCATATAAAAGATTTTAACGAACTCTTCGTTTCGCCGGGCTTCCAAAAGGGGCGTTCCGCATCCTGCCTTCCTCTCAGAAGCGCACGAGGTATCGGTTCTTTGGTTTGCAACTTTCTACTGTGCTCGGAAAGCGTCTGTCGGCGCAGATCCAATTGGCTCTTTGTGAATGCACGAAGCTTTCAGCTTTATGGCCTGCAATAAATCGTTCGTCCTGTTATATCAGGTAAGTCACCGGGCCCTAGCCGGTTACAAAGGCGGGAGGAATTTTGCAGCACAATTCGAACCTAGCTAAATAACACGCACACACTTTCCAATTACCAAGTGGAACATTACGATGTAAAATCTTGCCACCAGCAAGGGCATGCGGCAATAATACCATAACTCCGAATTTCACTATGCCATGATGATGAGGAAAAGACATCAACGGCAAATGGAAAAAATTTGGTGAAGAAGAAGACACAAAGGCACTGTGTAGGGGTATGGTATCTACGAATCCTTCTACAGAAGATACTTCAGCGGTAAAAATATTTGGTGTGTAGGTAGAGATACTAAACACAGAAGCTAGGAATTCGCGATAACTTGTTTTATAAAACCAATGGGAAGAATTTATTTACAATTTCTCATAATTTCAAACCGGATTCGTCACAAAATTTATAATAATAAATAACATCCTTTAACATTATGATATACAAGACATGTCATCCATTTTGTTTATTGGAGGACTGAAACATCCCTAACAAACGTTCCACAAGAGACACTCTCTTTTACTAAAGAGCGAACATGGGGGGTAAAAAGGCATCAACACTGATGTGATACCAGGTATGGGTAAGCCCGTCATAGAGGGTAACTGAAGAACTAACCCTCCTACTGCCCTCCCTGAGTATGCCACTATCCAACAAAACTATCTTCTACTAAGAGGCCAACGCTTAGAGGATCCACCGGCGAAGACCACTGTATGCTGTTAGTCGGGCAGCGGTCATGTAGAATCCCTATAGGAAAGCATTATAGGAAGTAATTTATGCGGCCAATAGCCACCTTGGAACGCAATTTTTACATTGTACTGAATATTCAAAACACATTTAAAAACAAGCTATCTAAAAAAAAAAATTGGTATACTCTTTCTTAAGGCGTGAACCAGAAGGTGGTGTTTAAAATACTTGGGTCAATAGCCTCGTGGGATCTGCACCTAATTCTTCCAATTTTTTATCCTCCCCCTCAGTACCGTCTGACATATTTCGACTATTCCGCTAGCGGCTGTGTCTATTCTGCTCTCAGACCGTTAGGCCGGTTACACACTGGGTGGTTTTTTTCCGTAGCGGAAACTTAACCGCTGCCGCCTATAGAATTTGAGGTGTTTACACATTCAGCGGTAGAACGTCCGCTCCTGGAAATAGAAATAAGAACACATTGACGCCGGTGTGTAAGACCCACCATACTTGCTCCGGACACTACGAGAGGGCAGTACAAGCAATGATCAAACGCATGGCACAACGGACACACCAGGAACAGCAGTGTTGGCCGTCGAAGGGCGCTAGCTGCGCAGCGGTTGGGCACCGCCGCAGTCAGTGTCAGCCAGTTTGCCGTGGCATACGGAGCTCCATCTCAGTCTTTAACACTGGTAGCATGCCGCGACAGCGTGTACGTGAACCGTATGTGCAGTTGACGGACTTTGAGCGAGGGCGTATAGTGGGCATGCGGGAGGCCGGGTGGACGTACCGCCGAATTGCTCAACATGTGGGGCGCGAGGTCTCCACAGTACATCGATGTTGTCGCCAGTGGTCGGCGGAAGGTGCACGTGCCCGTCTACCTGGGTCCGGACAGCAGCGACGCACGGACGCACGCCAAGACCGTCGCATCCTACGCAGTGCCGTAGGGGACCGCACCGCCACTTCCCGGCAAATTAGGGACACTGTTGCTCCTGGGGTATCAGAGAGGACCATTCGCAACCGTCTCCATGAAGCTGGGCTACGGTCCCGCGCACCGTTAGGTCGTCTTCCGCTCACGCCCCAACATCGTGCAGCCCGCCTCCAGTGGTGTCGCGACAGGCGTGTATGGAGGGACGAATGGAGACGTGTCGTCTTCAGTGATGAGAGTCGCTTCTGCCTTGGTGCCAATGATGGTCGTATGCGTGTTTGGCGCCGTGAAGGTGAGCGCCACAAACAGGACTGCAGACGACCGAGGCACACAGGGCCAACACCCGGCATCATGGTGTGGGGAGCGATCTCCTACACTGGCCGTACACCTCTGGTGATCGTCGAGGGGACACTGAACAGTGCACGGTACATTCAAACCGTCATCGAACACATCGTTCTACCATTCATAGACTGGCAAGGGAACATGCTGTTCAAACAGGACAATGCATGTCCACATGTATCCCGTGCCACCCAACGTGCTCTAGAAGGTGTAAGTCAACTACCCTGGCCAGCGAGATCTCCGGATCTGTCCCCCATTGAGCATGTTTGGGACTGGATGAAACGTCGTCTGACGTGGTCTGCACGTCCAGCACGAACGCTGGTCCAGCTGAGGCACCAGGTGGAAATGGCTTGGCATGCCATTCCACAGGACTACATCCAGCACCTCTGCGATCGTCTCCATGGGAGAATTACAGCCTGCATTGCTGCGAAAGGAGGATATACACGGTACTAGTGCCGACATTGTGCATGCTCTGTTGCCTGTGTCTATGTGCCTATGGTTCTGTCTGTGTGATCATGTGTATAGTCGACCCCAGGAATGTGTATGTAAAGTTTCCCATTCCTGGGACAATGAATTCACGGTGTTCTTATTTCAATTGCCAGGAGTGTATTTCAGCGGTAAGACCTCCGCTGCTACGAAGAGCAGGTAAAAGATGACGTGGTCGAGCGTCAGTACTTTGCTTTTGATAACTTGAGATTCATTTTGTGAAATTAGAATTTAATTTAGTTAATTTAGCGTTTATTACTTCGTAGTTAGGTTTTGAAATTGTTAATTTGACAGTTCAGTCGCCATAGAAATAGGAAAAGGTAAAACCAAATGAGAACAGAATATTTGAGGAACGACGACACCAAGTTTGTCAGTTATTTTGGGATGTTTATTTCGAAAATTGCTTGTGAAACTAAAGTACGGCATTCAAACGAGAAATACCCAGTTGATGAATGGTATTTAACGTGTGGAAATGCTGGCAATAACCTTGAAGTAATCAGATTTCTCATGAAACTACTATATATAAACATTTAATTGTATATAATTCCAATCCCATATATTTGTTTTATGTTAATTAGGGTTAAAACTCCTTTAGGTGAATACGAATAGAGGTACAAGAAAAGTTTGAAAAATACACTATGCCATATAATGGTTAATACTTACATTTATTTGTAACTAATATATATACTTCACTGTGTAATCGACTCATCACTGTTGAGTTTACTCTACATTGCTTTTATTCTTACAAGCACTATCGACTAGTTAAGCTTTAGTTGTAATATGTTGAGGGTTTTAAAATATTATTACTTTACAAAGAAAAATCGAAAGTAAATGGCGAAGATGATGTCGAATTTACTAAACAGCTTGTCTCACTGTAATCGTCAACGCTGTTTTAAAAAAATAAAAGAAAAAAAAGGTCGAGCGACAAAATTTCGAATGCTGAAAGCATTCCTTGGCAAATGTCTAAGATATAAGGACACAATTATATACTATTAAAACCAAAAATTTTCTATAAAATGAGATTCAATATTTTTCAAGTTCTAGTTGAGGCGGTAAAAATTTATGTAAATACGTGATCAATAGTTTACTATCCAAAGGCATTTTTCCTAATTTTCCATTTCGTCAAAATCATTCCACTTTCAAGGCACACTTCTTTCCAAGCGTTCCTGGTAGCGTCCCGATCTTTAAAAGAACCCACTGTTTTGTCTCTTAAAACTGGTCTAGCTTCAACTAACGAAATGAGAATATCATTATCTATCACCATTTAACTCATATTACGATTTTTAAATTTAAAAAATGATAACTTTACACAGGCTGAAAACGCACAAGCGGTTGAAAATCCGCCTAGTGTGCAAACGCCCATCTGGCCACATGGGCCACTGTCTGGCCTGGGGCGGTCAAACAACCGTCGAATGTAGTGGCAGCGCGTGGCAACATCGTCGACGGCAGTGCTGCTGCGGGTTTTCCCCTCCGCCCAGTGTGTAAGCTCCCATTTGATCCCTTGCGCCACTACCTGAAGGGCGGTGACGGAGAAATTTCCGGCGCGGACGAAACCGCTCAGTGTGTAACCGGCCTACAGTCGTGCGGCTGAAGCGGCCGTTTCCTAGAACTCGGGGCGCCGCCGCTTCATAGGGGAGCGTCCATAAACCACGTAGCTCCATTTTGGCATCCTGTGACATCCCCCCCTTCCCCCCACGTCGCCCGACGTGGCTTTTGTCTCTACCTCCCTCCTCTCACGTTGCACGTAGCTATTTTCCCTTTTGATTCCAGAAGACGTTGTTACTGTTTTCTCTTGTCAGACAATCGTAAATTACATGCAGAGGTACATGATGGAAATAAATATTTAATTGCTGCTGAGTGTTCTGTTCCTCATTCTAAGTGTGACAAATAATATGAATGAAAAGCTACGTGGCCTGGCTCGGAACCCCCTCTCCCCAAGTAGCCCAGCGTAACCCCTCTTTGACCAAGCACGTAGTTTATGGACGCCCCTTAGGAAGCGCTCCCGTTGCTTTCCATTGTAGCAGTCATGAGCGGCTGTCTCGAGCGGCAGCCGCCAGCGTTAGACGCTGAATAGGAAGCGCACCTTTAGACTAAAAACCTATCATCAACTCTTACCAACTGGAATGGTGACTGATCTGACCGCGCAAAGTTTTCATCTATGGTCCAACAGATACACTCAGGAGAGTCGCTGCAGCTGATAGCATTTGTTAATAGCAGAGGCACTCATGTCCTATGATCGCCCAATTTCGCTGCACTGTCGGTAAGAAAATGTCTGTCGCACGTCCCCATCGAGTGATGCAAGTTCTTCGACGTAAGGATGCTCGTCTGTCGGCAATGACTTCTCGACGCAGACGTCGCTGGTCTCGATCATTAAGTAGACGTGGTCGACCACTGCGTTGTCAAAGGCGGGAAGTAATACTTGAGGTTACACATTCTCTTGACACTGTGGATGGTGGAATATTGTATTCACGAACGATTTCTGAAACCAAATTACCCATGCTTCTAGCAGCAACTACCAATCAGCATTCAGGGTCATTAATTAATGTCGTGCGGTCATAATAACGTCAGGACGCCTTTCACGCCACTCACGATGTTACAAATGAAAGTTCTGTTACATTGGAAGATTCTTCCGCGATGGTACCTCCATTTTGAATCTTACATCTTCCTAATCCATTGCTTTTGTCATAGCAGCATGCAGTGATCAGCCAGAAGATTATGACCACCTAACAGCCGGTATGTCCTCCTTTGGCACGAAAAACAGTGTCGTGGAGGGAGTTGGCACCACATATGGACAAAGTCACCTGATTACCGTAAATTCCGGGGAGGGGGCGACAAACTCTGCCGCTAAATTTAATCAAATCCCAGATGTGTTCGATCGGGTTCAGATCTGGAGAGTTGTGGGGCCAGCACATCAATTGCAACTCGCCACGGTGTTCTTCGAAGCACTTCATCACACTCCTGGCCTTGTGACATGGCGAATTATCTTGTTGAAAAATGCCATTGTCTTTAGCAAACATGGTCGTCTTAAAGGGGTGTAGGTCGTCTGCAACTAATGTACGATACTTGTTGGTGGTCACGGAGCCTTGCACGAGCTCCACTGGACGCATGGATGCAAACGTGAATGTTCCCACGAGCATAATTGAGCCGCCGCCAGCTTGTCTCCATCCTGCAGTACAGGAGTCAAGAAGCTGTCCCTCCGTCGCCATGGTGAAGAAGGTATCGGGTTTGATCGGACCATGCAACATTATGCTACTGCGCGTGCTCATTTCAGTCGTAGTTGCCAATGTCGTTTTCACACTGGCACATGCGTGGGTCGTCTTGCTGCGGAGGCCCATCGATAGGAGTGTTCGGTGCACTGTGTGTTCAGACAAAATTGTCCTCCACCCAGCATTAAAATCTGATATTAAATCCGCCACAGTTCGCCGCCTGTCCTGTCTTACCAGTCTGCCCAGCCTACGACGTCCGACATCTATAATGAGGGGTGGACGCCCAACCGCTCGACGTATGGACACGGTTTCACCTCGGTTCCGCGACTTTTTGAAGACACTCACCACAGCACCTCTCGAACGCGCCAAGTCATTCAGTCTCCGAAATGCTCGTGCTGAGCCTCTGGGCCATCACAATCTGCCCTCGGTCAAACTCAGATAGATTGCGCGTCTTCCCGATTCTAAACACGGATAGCGCACTCACTGATATTACATGCAACGTGCCTGACAAGCCGTCATTCCTCGTCAGGTGACGCTGCTATCGCCTGAACTGGTTTATATCGAAAGTAGGTGGGTAGGTAGGTAGGTAGTCATAATGTTCTGACTGACAAGTGTATATCTCCTACGTTAATGCGATGATGCACAGAACGTTGCCAACATAACGGGTTTATTTTTAACTAGCTGCTAACCGCAGCTTAATCGGCGTCCACTGTTAATTTGAAGAATTCTCTCTTAAACCCATTGTCTCACAGCTAACACATCGCCATCCAGGAATAAACACTATCTCGATGTCACTGAAATTGTATTAAACATTTCGACTGGCGAGAAGTAACTTGTTAGGGTCATTAGTTTTTTAGAGAACTCCGGTCAACGTAAAATGGATACTAATTTGACACTTTTCTCTCACTATTTTTCAGCTTTCCGACTTCACATCAAAATCAAACATAACCTATTATAACTCTGTGCTTCTGGGCTGTACATTATTGGAGAGCCCATCAAAATCCAATCAGTAATTTTTGCGTGAATCGTTCTCAACGATAAATGGTTACTAATTTATCGACTCTTTTTCTCAGCCGTCTGACGTCACCCAGGGTATGATGGGGGTTGAGTTGTTGGAAACGGCACCAAAATACGGCCCGCATGAATCCGGCTTATCGAAACAGGTAGACAGTGTGATGTAGATGTGTATAATCTATGTAAAACTATCCATAATTTGGTATCTGAGGTTCCACATGTGGAGTATTTTGTTTAGTTGACGTAAGTATAGATTTTCTCAGTGCCAGCTGTGTGTGGAGGAAGTTATTGTCCACTGGGGCTGGTTTTTTTTTTTTTTTTTTTTTTTTTTTTTTTTTTACGTAAGTTAGCTATCTTCTGTACCTGCCGGCGGGAAATTCGTACCGACCGAGCACGCTGACCAGTGGGAAGGAACTCGTCTCAGTTCAGCTTTCTGGTAGAACTGTGTGTGGAGGCAACAGGAAATCGTATATAGGAGCGAACAGATGGATCGGTGGCCGGACTGCGCTCGACGAGAGGGAGAGACGCACGCATGTAGTGTGGTCTATAAACAGTGTACTCTGCTGTGTAAACTTGAATGGTTGTATATAAAATGGAATAAAATGACAGATAAAGTGAAAGTTTTAATCAGTAAGAATTACCATCAGTACTACAATCTTTAAATCAGATTCAAGCTGGTACAGTTACTACGAGATGTTGAAATTTATTTCTGCAATCATTCGAGGGAAAATTGATAAATTGAGTTGTTCCATAACGTGCAGAATATCAAGGGAAGCGACGGTTAACAACAAACTAACCATTCACATCACAACAGATAAAATATTTTTTTTTTTTTTTTTTTTTTTTAAAATAATTGCTTCTCTGTAGCTTATGAATAGTGCCCAAAACTTATTTTAAAAGTAAAAATTGTTTTAACTATACAAACTTTCATCGTGGATATTCCTACAATTAATATTATATGTAAAGGTGTTTTCCACATCTATCTATATATAAATATGCCAAGCGAAAACGTCGTATCCCTTTTTAAGAATATTGCGCACAAGGAGGAGTGTGAGATTTGGCATAGTTAAAGTTTATATGGAGAAGAAGTGCAGCAAGCTAAAATCTGTGTATAATATGTGTTACAAATACATTAAATTAAATGAAATAAAACGTTCGTTGTTTACATTCAATTGTTTTTTGAATATCATCGACACTTAGCGATTCTACCAATGTCTGGAGACTCAGATGTCTTTGGTGAAACAACGTGTGGCATTAATCTTTGAAGTTATGAAAGGAACATTACGAAAATGAATGTAGCAATTCTGCCAGTTACTGTATGGTCTTTTAATTATTTAAAAGGTTAAACTTTGGTTAAGTGTCTTTTGATGTTTGATTTTCAGTAATTTCTTAACTTTTTTTTTCATTCAGAAATTTGCATCTATTTCCATTATGTCTCGATATAGAACATTGACAGGTCGGATAGAGAGACATAAGGAATATCTACTTGCGTGAAATTCCAAATGACCAAATATAAATAGTGAACACACAAAATGATAAAACAATTTTGATGGATACATTTAAATGCTCACAAAATGTCATTCCAAGAAATTTTTATAATTTTGAATTTACAATGTAGGTTTTGCAACGCAAAAGATTTCGAATCAGAGGTCAATTCAGGTGAAAGGACTGCATTTATTTAATGTTGTCATAAAACTTGAAGTGTTCCCTATGTTAGGAAAGCGACTTCTCGACCTCACTTTGGCCGTTTGCTACCTGTCATTGATTTCAAAATAATATTAAGTATAACAAAAAAAATCAGGTGGGCGCCAGAGATCGGAGTGTACCCTATTCTGAGGGAAGCGACATCCAGATCTCAATGTATTATTATTGAAACATGAATTATTGAATTAAGTAAAATGACACATTCCAAGACTGGATGGGATCTAGTGAAAACAAGGTTCACAATCTGACTTTTCGATTTACTTATGTATTTGAATTGTTTACTTGGCAAAATTTTACAAAGATTAAATTTTCTTTTTTACATCACTTTTTCTGTGGAGCAAGGGAGTCTGTCACGGGTGCAATATCTAGGGTAAACGATTGATGATGCAAAAGTTCCTTTTTCTTAATGGTGGTTACCGTGGAGGCGAATCTAAGTTGTGCAGTCGGTGGGTTGACCAGCTCTCCATCACGGCCGCTGCCTTACTGCTGTCTCTCCCGTGGTCAGCTGGTCGGTCGATCTACACCTTCTCTTCGGTAGCCAACAAGTCCCTCCTCTGTTCCGTCTGCCGCACGAAGCGTCGCTTTCCACCCCTTCTTGATGACGTCTACCAATGTCAGGGAAGCTCTTTTCGCTGGTTGGCTGAGGACATGCAACAAAACCGCCCTTTTTTCATATTAAAAATACAAATTTTTCCTATTGGCTGTATTCCCTGGCCTCCCTTCACCCTTCGTTCTTGGATACAGATTTTTATTTTATTTGTTTACCGAAATAGTCCAAGCTGCTCTTGAGCTGTGGTCCTGTCACGGGACTGTTTTCTGCCATCCGTCACATCTAATGGCAACACTCAAAACACAAGCAGAACCTCCCCTGGGACCGACACACTCACGAATAGAAAAGAAACACGCACATATGTTTTCCATTGGGATCATTACAAACTAGAGCAGTTTTACCGGCCATAAGTAAAAATGAATATTTTAAATCATTGTGTGGTGGACTGAATTCAAATGAACCATCGGTAAATAGGAAATCAATAATTACTTTGAAAACATTCATACAGGTAAATACATTTCATCATTTGCTATGGTTAGTTCAGAAGCTAAAATTTCTAATACGGTCACACGTGGAGTGTATCAGTTTAATTTTGTAGGTATTGCAGGGAATTAAGGCAAACAACATAAGCTAATAACGTATTAGTACACGCTCGCAGCCAACGATGTCAACGACGTCAATGTATACAGTATATATCTATGGTCGCAGCAAACGCAATAGAACATGTTGAAATAATGATAATTACTCTTTCACGAAAGAAACTAAATAACTTAATGAATTATGGTCGAATTTCGACCCCTGGGCGATCACTAGTGATTATAAACATATGATTGCGGGAATTGCGATCAACAAATTTTTTCACAGTCGAAATATGTTTTGCGTATTATAAATAAAGGTCAAAGGAAAAATTAGTGTACGTTGAGAACTTATATCCCTAGATGTTACGCTCGAAAATTCGAAGATTTAGTTTTTAAAAGAATGTGTTGGTTATGTTAAAAATTAAGCCCTTCCCATCCACATTAGTACAAGTGTATATGCCAACGTCACAAAAGGATGATGAAGAAATAGAGAAAACATACTCGGAAATCTTAGAATTAATCCAGTATGTGATGGGAGACTTGGGAGGAAAAGCCAATAATCAAGGGTGATTGGAATGCTATAGTGGGAGAAGGAAAAGAGGGGAATAATGGGAATTTTTGGTCTAGGACTAAGTTTCACAAAGTGAGTTTCGCGAACCCCTAGGGGTTTGGCAGTTGATCGTAGGGGGTTCGCGGCAATTTTTCAGTAACAGCGGAAAATGGCTGGAAGAAAAGTGTGAAGAAGTAGAAAAGGAAATGGTCGTAGATGTTGCATATAGGAATATCAAACAGAATTTTGGAGAAATGAAGAAACGAGGTGTGAACATTAAAGCTGCCAATGGGAAACCTCTTTTAAGCTCAAACGATGGAGCTAACCGATGGAAGGAATACATTGAGAAACTGTATGATGGGGACGACTTGAACAATAGCGTAATGGAAAACGATGGTGATGTCGACAATAATGATTTAGGAGATCCTGTTTTGGGGGCAGAATTGAAAGCAAATAGAGTAGTTGGAATTGATGAGATCCATGTAGAAGTTCTTAAATCCCTAGAAGAAGAAGGAATCAAAAGATTATTCAAACTGATATCAAAAAGTTATGAAACAGAAGGAATTCCAATTGATTTTATTAAAAATATTTTCTTCACACTTCCGAAGAAAGCACAAGCCGACAAATGTGAGAATTATCGCACCATTAGTCTATCACCACATGGTTCAAAATTACTGACCAGAATAATATACAGAAGAATGGAAAGAGTAGTAGAAGAAATAGTAGGTGATGATCAGTTTGGGCTTAGGAAAAATTGCTGGATAGTATTCTTTATAAAGTATATAAAAATCGGTTTGCTACGATTTGCTGGTGACATTGCCTTCTTAGCAGAACAGGCTGAAGATATTAAGAAGCTACTGAATGGCATGAAATAAATACTGAAGGAATGTTTTAGACTGCATATAAATCAAAGCAAGACTAAAAGTGATGAAATGTAGCAGAAATGATACCAGTACTAGTAGATTAAATATGAAAATTGGATCGGATGCGATAGAAGAAGTAAATGAATTCTGTTATTTGGGAACCAAATTTAAGACCGATGGCCGGAGCAGGAATGATGTTAAAAGCAGAATAGCACTAGCAAAAAGAGCCTTCATGAAAAAGAGAAATCTTTTAATTTCAAATATTGATCAAGGACTTAGAAAGAGATTTCTAAATTCTATGTATGTAGCACAGCACCCTACTGTAGTAAAGCATGGACTTTAGGAACACCAGAAATAGAAATAATTGAAGCATTTGAAATGTGGTGCTACAGAACAATGCAGAAAATTAAGTGGACAGACAAAGTACGAAATGAACGAGTTTTGGAAATGATGTGTGAGGAAAAAAGTTTTTGGAAGAAGCTTACAGAAAGAAGAGACAGGTCATATTTTGAGACATGCTGGATTGTTTAATTTGCTAGTGGAGTGAAAAGTCGAAGGTATGAGCTGTAGAGGAAGACACAGATTAGAATATATGATGCAAATAATTGATGACTTGAGTTGTAAGGGGTATGTATAGATGAAGAGGTTAGCAGAAGATAGGAAGGGATGGAGGATTGCATCAAACCAGTAGAAATATTGATGAAAGCAGAGAAAAAAGCAAAATGTTTTAGGTGAAATGAACAGGGAAGGTCAAATTGATAGTGTAGCACTAGATCTTTCAAAGGCTTTTGACAAAATGAACCGTAAAATGGTGTAGATGAGATAATAACTAATAAAGTCTTGAAAATGTCTTGTGCTGGATAGAACAATCTTTGAAAGGTGGAAATTAAAACGTTAGATTGGAAAACGCAATATCAATTTAGGTGGAAGTGAACATGGAATTAACACCTATTGGGTCGATTGCAATTCGTTATTCTATTGAATGTCCTGTTGATGGGTTCTACAAGAAGTGAGATTGTTTGTAGATGACCTATTACTATTTAATAGGATCAAAATGGGAGAGGACTGAACAGCTGCATGGTGTTCTGTACAGGATATCTATCTGGATAGGACAACAAGGGATGAAGGCCAATGTAAACTTATTAGGTACACAGATAAAAATCTAGAGGGAGATTATCATTATCAAGTGACATGTGAACTACTTGTTGAAGACTTGAAATATAAATATCTTGGCATTAAATTTCATAAGATGCTCAACTGGGCAGATCAGACTGGACAGTACGACATCCTTACTCTCACTTCTAACACACTTGTACTGTATCGGGGGGGGCATTACTTTACTGCTGTATATTTTAATAGTAATTTGATTATTGATTTTAATAAGAAATTAATATTTAGGAAGCAAGGATCCTGATTGCTGTTGATAAAACACATACAATGCTGAATTTATTATGTTCCTATGGCTTATACATAGCCGGATACATTTAACGTTACGTTAGACATTATGTGTATCTGCAAGCAAAAGCACTATGCGGCTTTACAATCTGCCTGAAGATAGCAAACATAAATTGAATGTTAAATATCTCATTTAAAAAATTAAAAACATGATAACATCGTGACCACAAGCCAACAATTAAATGTTATCTGCATGGTGGATAAAATCCCTTGGGCGCCTTTTAAATTAAAAAGATGAACAATATTAAGGCTCAACTGAATTTACAAGGAGCTTTAAAGTTCATAAGGTTATTTGCCAGCTAGCTTTAAATGGAATTGAGCAGAGATCCTGTATCATGGGTCGATTACGGATCCTTCAAAGTCTTTCCAAACCATGAAACGATGATGGGCGATGGAACACATTACCAAAATCACCAACAACAGTAGCGACGGCGTGCGACGTAGACCAGCAAGTTGTACCATCAATGTATGGACAGCGTCAATCGACCAGCCAGTGGTCGAATCCAGAACCCTGCAGCATAGTGCCACTCTGTGCTATGACGTCTAGACACGGTGACTGCTGACCACAGAATGCCTAGTATGGCCGCTTCTCCTTCTCTTCCCGAAGTTTCGTTACATGAAACAAGGAAGCCATGAATTAACATTTATAGACCCCGTATATGATACGGCATTGGATGTCTAACTTCTTCCGAAAACCACGTGAGGTTCGAAGCCATCCCATTCGATCTCGCACTCACGCGTCTTTCACCCCTGGTGCTGTTCAGGTATCCTTGCGCACTGACCTTGACGGTTGGCTGTTTCCACCCGCTGTATCCGAGCGAACAATGGCCCGCAGCATCCCACGCTATCGGTAGGAATACCGTTACCAGCTCCAAAATCCCTTCTGCGCCTCCAAGTTGCCACCTGTTTATTCAGATAAATTGTTAAGAAATTATGGCATCCTGGGAAATCCATTACATGGATCGGATAATTAAGTTACTTAATATTCGTAAATAATAACATAATCTGAATATAAAAAATTAAATACAAATATTTATACATTTGTTGTACGACACAATGATGCTTGCTACAGTACACATAATAATGCAATGTGCACTTAAATTAATTTATTGTATAACTCGTCGCAAAGCAAATCAGAATTACAAATATCTTCACAAAAGTTCTTTTACTATTAGTGTTCCGTATATACATCTCTCCAAAACTTTCACACCACAGTAATTATCCTCCCCGTTCCAATCACTTTACATTTTTAATGACTTTACGCCTCGTTGAGGTCATTGGAGGCGGGATGGGACTGGGGACAAGGAACGGGAAGGAATTTGGCCACGGCATTTTGAAGAAAGCATCCCGGTATTCGTCTGGAGTGATTTGGGGAAACCATATAAAACCCAAATCTGCAAGCCCGGATAGGGTTTCCAACCACCGTCCTCCCGAATACAAGGCCAGAGCGTTAACCGCTTACCCACCATGCTCGGTCACTATATTCTTCTCTTCTTCTTCTTCTTCAATAAGTCTTTCCATGATCTTGGGGTCGGTTGCTCGTAGGCATAGTCAAATTCAGAGCTATGATTTTACGTCTGCATGCCCGTGCCGCAGCTAAGCATTTTATACCTACTGCCAGGAAGCATTAAGCATTAATGAGGGCAATGAAGTTTTCCCACCTATGTGTGAAAGGTGTAATCATGTTCAGAGTGGTAAGTGTATTTTCTTGTATGCGAAAGTTGTAGTATACAAGGCGGAGATTGGTATCGCTTTAGCGTTCTGGCCTCGCATTCGGGAGGACGGCGGTTCGAATCCCCGTCCGGGCATCCAGATTTGGGTTTTCCATGGTTTCCCGAATCACTCCAGGCAAATGCCGAGATGCTTCCTTCTAAAGGCCATGGCCGAATTCCTTCCCATTCTTTGCCCCCCATCCTTTCCAGTCTCTAAAGACCTCGCTGTTAGAGAGACGTTAAGAAGATAAAAAAAAATGGAATCGCTTTGATAACTGCGGAAATCAGCCTGAAAACCGTAGGCAGGACGGCCGGTACACGCGGAGTCCTTGGCTCGTGCCCGGTCCGTTGTACCTCCCCTACCCATTATGCCACACTGGCGGGTCGTAACAATCAGTGTACTCTTAACTAATACACCAGAATGTAACAATGTCGTACTCTTAACGAGTACATCAAATCGCAAGCATTAAATAAACCGATTCATTAATTTCCTCCTAAGTACGATTACTGATTTTAGCGGAGAGCATGATGACTTGTAACGAGTGATTGCGGGTGAAAATATCAAACAATGACGATTTGGAAATATCCTCGGAGAAACCGATAGTAATTACATTCAACGAAGGAGGCTAAGATTATTATCAATTAAAAATTAAAACGAATTAAAAAATGTGTATGGATACACTGTCGAAATAAGACAAAACCGGAAAGAAGAAACTAATATGAGATTTCTGAGAACCATCGCTGTGTGTACGTTAGTAAATAAGAAAAGACTTACAGAAATAAGAAAATAATTTTAAGCTGAATGAGGAAATTATTAAATGTAGAAAGAAATGGTTATGACGCCGTCCTCGACAGTGTGCCGGTTCGAGTACGGGTTAGGACATCAGTGTTTAGTGTGTTTGGCGTTTGTTGTCCTTCACTTTCATAGTCAGAAAATCGTTGAAAATACTGTAATACACTAGAATATCAGATAAATACATTAATATTGACAGCATGCCTAATACTCCGAAACCTATAAAAAAATGATATTGTTACACGCATGGAAGACATCAGACCATCAAAGGTGGTGATAAATTACAAACGAAAACAGAAAAGAAGGAAAACTGGTCGGCCTAATGAGAGGTGTAACAATTGTGTGAATGTGGAACAAACTGTAAGTGGTTTAAGTCGTGAAGACGATGATGTTTTGTTGCCTACACATGTGGCACTGCTTGGAGAGGTGGAAAGCAGGTAGTCTGTTGAGGTACGGGCAGACATAGACCACTGCCCTCTGGCGCTAGCGGTTAGCGGCTGGAGGATTCCAGCGGAAGACCGCGGAGCGCTTTTAATCAGGTTCGGCGGTGTAGCTGGCGAGCAGCCAAATGAGCGGCCGGACGAATAACACTGGCAAATGCGGCGAGCAAGAGTCTGCGCACAAGAGGAAGTAACCAACTGGAAACACCAGTAGTCTGCACTCCATGGAGTCACGCGTGGTCTCAGCTAATTTTTATTTTCATTCTCTGGCGCAGCGGTAATTTCTCCTGCAAAAGACTCGGTTAGCGAAACACAAACTTAAAAACAGAATAAACATCAATTTCGTTGGCATATTAAACCTTTCAAGACCTGAATCGATACACTGAAACCACCCGCTTACATTTGATGATGTAATAATCTTAACAGCCTGCAGTGAAGTGTATTAGCCTATGAATCAACCCTACTGTTGCAATGAAGTCTTCAGGGGTGTACCACCGGAATGTATTGTGAAAAAAAAAAAAAAAAAACGAGCGTGGCGGTGTAACGGTTAGCGTTCTCGCCTCGCATTCAGGAGGACGGCGGTTCGAATCCCCGTCCGGGCATCCAGATTTGGGTTTTCCATGGTTTCCCAAATCACTCCAGGTAAATGCCGGGATGCTTCCTTCAAAAGGCCATGGACGAATTCCTTCCCATTCCTTGCCCCCCATCATTTCCCGTCTCTAAAGACCTCGCTGTTGAGAGACGTAAAGCAGTTAAAAATAAATTGTTGTAAAAAAAACGATATTTCGACGACTAGCTCTCAAGTGTGGAGAAATCTGCACTGGTCGGCTGACAGATCTGTGGGTCAGACGACCGGTGCAGATGTCTCGACACCTGATGAAGACGGCGGAGCTGGTCGTGAAATTTCGTGTTTTCAAAACACAATCTGGCGGTACACACGTGAAGACTTCTTTGCAGTCGTACGCCGGGAAAGTCTTTGTTCTTTTTTTATTTTTATTTTATTTATTTATTTATTGGCTTTTGGTTTCCTGACCATACAGCCAACCTGTGTATACATTTTTACATTGTGGATTTGCAGATATAGTACTAATACTAGGCAGAGTTAAAGTTGTAACATGACATATATACAGTTACATTATAAAAGTTTCATATTTTTCGGATATAGCACTAATACGAAACAGACTTAAAATTACAGTATATCACATACGATTACAAGCTTTCAATACCTGTTCCATAAATTTGCATATATACATTTGTACACATTAATTACACAAACCAATTTCCTTGTCCCATATTAAAATTAATAAAAGAAAGAACAACATACAGCATAATCTCAGAAACATATCAATATTGTGATTCCCATCGTTATAAAAAATTCATATATTATTTTATACGTTCTGACGTCGTCAGTGGCCAGAAGTGAGGTGACTCTGGTTGAGCACACGTAACCCAGGTCGCGTAGTTTCTTGAGGAGCTTCTCTGTTGCTGCTCTTCTCATCGGGCATCCTAATAACAGGTGGTTGGTGTCCTCCACCTCTCCACAATCACAGTAAGGTGTGTCGTTGGCTCCGATGCGGTGTAAGTGTTTCTTGAAGGCTCCATGGTTGGCTTTAAGGCGCATAATTGTTACATAAAATTTTCTGGTTACCCTCCATTTTTTATACCAGTGTGTTTTACGTATATGCGGGTGGATTTCCCTGTAATGACTTCCTTTGTACTCTGCTGTACGTGCCCACTCATCTTCCCATCTAGATCTCAGTGCTTCTTTGAATTTCTTCAAGTGGTCCGACGCAGGTATCTTGTGCTGGCATCTTACTACGTCCGTGATAGCCTTCTTGGCTAGGTTGTCTGCCATTACGTTGCCTCGCATACCACAGTGGCCTTTAGCCCATACTATTGTTACTTCTTTCTCCCTGCTTTGTAGCTTATCTACTTCCTTCATTACATCATAAACTAGTTGGTTGTTGTGGCGCTGGGCGATGTGGTTCTTCAGTATCATTACTGCTGAACGAGAGTCCGTTAGTATAATAACCTTTTCTTCCCTACTTCTTCCCGCATATTTTAACGCTTCCAGGATTTCTGTAATTTCAGCTGTCATTATGGATGCTTGGTGATGGAGCTTGTAGCAACCGGAGTCTCCTGTTTTGGTGTCTATGAAGGCGCAGCCTGTCTCCATTTCGTTCTTCGCTTCGTCCGTGTATATGGCTTTCGCTGGCGACGTTTCTTGTAGAAACTCCTGTATTTGTACTATGTGATCAATGGCATTTTTATACTGGCATGAATCGTCTTTTATTTTAGCTACTACGAGTAAAAGCTTGTATCTGTTTTCATAGAGGGGTGGTTTTCCTGACACCCGTATCTCTTTTTGTAGGTCTCTGACTTTGGAGTATTCCATTGCCAGAGGAGGTGGAGGTGCCTGTTTCCATTTCCAATACCTTTCTGCGTTATAGGCTATAGCAATTTTCCTAATGTTTTCCATAATTGATGTATGGTTGTACTGTGTTTGCTTGAGCATAAATTTTGCTGCTAGGTAGCATCTTCGCAAATCTAATGGTGCCTCCAATGTCTCCACCAACAGAACGTTTGTTGGTGTCGTCTTCATCGCTCCTATGCATACCCTCAAGGCTTTGTATTGCACCCTATCCAGTTTAATTAGATTATTTCTACTCGCCGATCCATAGCAGATACATCCGTAGTCCAGATGAGAGCGTACCAAGGCTCGGTACATGTTCAGTGTAACAGTAGGATCTGATCCCCAAGACGTACCACAGACTGCTCTTATGACGTTTATAGCTGCTTCACATTTATTCACTATATGTTTTATTTGCTCCCGCCATGCCAACTTACTGTCTATGGTCATGCCCAGGTATTTAACGATCGTTCTTATTGGAACTTTGTAGGGTCCTAGCGTCACTTCGGTCCCGTAGGGCTGTCTGTGCCTCGTGTATACCGACACTACTGTTTTTTGTTCTGATATTTGTAGGCCATTGTTTATTAGCCAGTGCTGAAGTTTCCATATAGTTTGGTTAAGTTCTGCGATGCAGTTGTTCAATATCCGATCTACCACGTACAAGCACAGGTCGTCCGCGTACTGGAGTAGCCGGATATGTCGTGGTATCAGTTCATGTAGATCTATGGTGTAAATATTGAATAATAGCGGGGAGAGGATTGATCCTTGTGGAAGTCCATGACTAGTTGTCCTTGGGCCAATTATCTTCCCTCCGTTGTTAATGACTATTCGTCTGTTTGATAGTAGACATTGCAATCTTTATGTGAAGGTTGCAGGTATTCCCCTCTTTATCATTTTCCTTAGCAGTACTGCTATTGATACAATATCATATGCGCTGGTCAAGTCCGCAAACAACACAAGGAGGTATTCATTGTTTCCGAAGCATATCTGGATGTCCGTTGTCAGGTTTACTAGGACTTCTGTGGTTCCCATTCCTCTCCTGAAGCCAAGCTGTGTGGTTGGCAGCCAGTTACGGTGTTCCACCCACCATTCCAATCTGTGCTTGATCATCCTTTCAAGTACCTTGTATATGCAAGAGAGAAGGGTGATCGGTCGATATGATTCTGCTTCGTTATCTTTTTTCCCCGCTTTCTTCACTGGTACTATTCTTGCCGTCTTCATTGTTGGGATGTCGATTCGCTCCTCCCATACCTTGTTCAGTATATTCAGCAATCGCTTTTTCCCTGTCGCCGGTAGCCTCCTTATCATACTATAGTGGATGTTGTATGGTCCTGGGGCGGTACCTTTGCCAAACAATAATGCCTTTTCAAGTTCTTGTACGCTAAATGGATGCAGTAGTACATGGTTTGTGTCTTCTTCCGTCCACAATTGTTCCGGGTTCGCTGAGGGAGGTGCTATTTTTATCAGGATCTCCTCCGCTATATTTTCGGGCAAGGGTTCTCCACACTTCTCATTCATTTTTTTTTTTCTGTTTTAGTCTTTTAATTGTATTCCACACTTCTTGAATTGGTGTATCTCTATTTAATGTTGCGCAGTAGTTTTCCCAGTTTCTCCTTTTCTTTTGCTTAAGCATCTTCTTTGCCTTAGCTACTGTCTGTTTTACGTAGAGATAATTCTGTAGGGTTGGCCTTTCTTTGTATTTTTTAAAAGCTTTCTTTCGCGAGAAGATTGCTTTCTGGCACTCCACGTCCCACCATACCTTAGGTGCCTTGTGTCGTACATACGTTGCTTTCTTGTGTGGAATTGATTTCATTGCTGCGTTTTATATAATCTTCTTTAGCTTCGCCACATTCCTCATACGAGTCTATATTTTCCCTTACATACTTGTCGTAAGCGCCCCAGTCTGCTTTTTCTATATTCCATTTGTAGGGTGATTGGATCACAGCTGGTGTTATTTTTGCTGTCGGCAAGGATATTAGTATTGGTAGATGGTCCGATCCCAATGACTCCTGTATTACTTTCCAGTTCGCCTCCAGTGCTAGACTTACCGACTCCACTGCCACATCTACCGCTGAGATCGTTTGGCTACGTGAGCCAATTCGAGTGGATGCACCGTCATTCAGAAGAATCAAGTTTTCTTCATCGATCATTTCCATGAGACATTGTCCAGCTGTGTCTGTCTGCGGGCATCTCCATAAATGGTGATGTGCGTTTATATCTCCTAAGACCAATTTCGGTGATGGAACTTGCCTCACTATGTTACTTAATATGTGTTTCGATATCACCGTCTGTGGCGCTCTGTATAGTGAGAGAACTGCAAATTTTGACTCTGCCGTGCCTATTACAACAGCACATGCATTTAATCCTGCATTAGGATTTCTTATTTTGATCTCTTCGTATTTTATATCCTTCCGAATTATGATTGCCGCTCCACCATAGCCGTCGTTTCTATCTGCTCTTACTGTATGGTATCCTGATATTTCAAAGGTTGTCTCAGGTTTTAACCAAGTTTCGCAGATAGCACCTATTTGTATATCTGCTCTATGGAGTAGTTCTAGTAGGGCAACTTTATTGCTTCTAACGGAGCAGGCGTTCCACTCTAGTATTCTGTTAGCTGCTTGTTCCATTGTTGTACGGTTCTTCATTAACAGATTGGGATATCATGCTCCTTTCTAATAATTGTCTAATGTCGTTTGTTCCCAGTTGTTCTCCTATTTTTGTTCTCTACTATCTTAGTTATCAACTCCACTAGTTGCTCTATAATGTTTTTTCCTGTGTTCTCCGAGTCTTCTGTCCGTTGTGGTCGATAGGGGTTACTACCCATGAATGTTCCTGGTGTGCCCCTTGGGTCAAACATATGCTGGTACATCATAGAGTATGTTGGTATGTTCTGTGGCTGTGTGGTCCGGTGCGCACCCTGCCTTCGTTTAAACAGCGGCATTTGTGTAGTATTGTATCTCTTCGTCTGCTTTCATGCCGTTTGTTGCTTATGGAGCGACCGCTCATCTGGCACTGGTTTCTCCCAGTGTGGCTTGCACAGTCCCAACGTGTTGTTCGGTAACAGTGGCGGGAAGTCACCATGGCTAGTGATGTCTGGCAATATGTTCGGGTGCTGTAGTCCATCTGAAGTGTCTTCTGGGTAGCGCTGCTGCCACTGTACTGCCGCGCATATGGTCTATTTTTTAGATAGTCTTCTGCATCTCTAATAGACATGTTGTTCCTAGCTGCTAGTTCATGTGCTTGCTTACGGCTTATATACATCGGGCAAGCCCTGTTTGTCGCGTTATGTGGGCCGCTACAATTTGCGCAACGTACCACATCCGAGTTGCATTCGGCCGTACGGTGTGCTTCACCACACATGTCACAGCGGGGCTTTCCGCGGCATTGTCTTCCTATGTGTCCATAATGTAAACAGTTATAACAAATGCGTACGGCTAGGGTGTAAGGTGATACCTCGCACCGCGTCCCATGAATATATACAAACTGAGGTAGTGCCTGTACATCGAAAGTTAACACACGTGTTTGAAGTTTCACTTCCTTCCTGATGTTGTTTTGGATACTGGATTTAGTTAATATTCTTGCTGCTATCACTTTTACTGGTGTCACTATTTCCGCAAGTATTTCCTGCATTTCTAACTCAGTATCCACTCCGCGTATAACGCCTTGTTTACAGACTAAGTTGGCTGGTATGTATGCTTCCAAGTTCCTTGCCGCCAATGATCTGCACGTCACAATACTGTTCGCCGCTCTTGGCGAGAGTGTTTCTACTTTTAATCTGTTCTTTCCTGTAGTTACTATGTTCATGACCTGTCCACGAATTTCCGGTATACTTTGGTGTAGTAATTTTCCAATCTTCATAGGATGTAATCGTCCTACATTTTTCGCTCTTCCCTTCTATTATTACTACACATGGGCCCGTGTCCGCCATTCTATACTTGATTTTGTCTTTGTTATTATCATTGGAGATTATGCTCTGCTGATTGTTTAGGTTCATCTTTTCGGGAATCTCTGGTCTACCCGCCTCTCTGTTATCGTTTACTGGTTCTACAGCTATGCTGCTGTCCTGTTTGGGGACACCTGCAGCTAACGCTACCCGTTTATCCACTACCAAATTCACACCTAAGTCACCTGGACGTTTTCTATGGTTTACATTTGTCTCTTCTTCCATTACTACATCCACTTCAGCTGCCGTAAAATAGTTGTTTACAATACTCACTGCTTCCGTAATAGTTACGCCCACTGCTGCCAGTGTTGTTGCTCCATCGGTGAGGTCGGGTGGTCCTGGTGGTGGGAGCGTTCCGCCCCCCTCGCCGTAGTGGCCACCATACATCTGGCTGTCGCACTATTGAAGCCTCACGTAATAATAACTGTTTTAATCACACACGATTCACAAATTTAACACTACCAGTCAAGTACGGTACGAGGAAGTTTACTTTCACACGCCTGCTCTCTGGAACGAGGAAGCTAAACTGAAGTCTTCGTTCTTAAACCCTACTGTTGCCAACAAATTTCCAGGCAGAAAAGAGCAAGCGGGAAAATCTTACATGTAGGCTACACGTTTCCGTATGTGATTGTGAAAATTGCTGAAGACTCCAAAACTATCAAAACTATATCCTAAACGAAATTTCAAATACTTAAGAAACTTTTCCACTACTAAATAGTTACTCAGATAAGGATTTCCGTAGTCCTAGCAGAAGATAACTCATTAACGAAATTGTAAACATACATTTCATATTCAGTTTTCCAATGATACGGAAATTTAATGTTATGTTGGATAAGTTAGGTAAAGATTGTTGTTGTTTACGCAGAGTTTGATTGTGACCATTAGCTCTAAAAATCAGTACCGGATTAACCACGTAGCAGGAGTTAGCAAATGCTACGGACCCCGCACTGTCTTAATCCGGCCCTGCTAAAAATTGAATAAATCGTCCAAATTGATGCGGTAGTTGTTGCGTGATGCCGGTTCATACCCCGCAGTCAGGCGAAGCTTGCTTGCAGACTTATTATTTTCAATGTGTTATTAATAATCTGTTTATATAATTGAATTTCATTGCTGTATGTTTAAATGTTCGTTTTCGTTAGTAATTAATTTATTAGTGTAAATCATATCGCCTCTCCAGAAAGGATTACTTTACTAAAGTGCATTAACTATAAATACTTTGACAATTACCTGCTTAAATAAGTAAAATTTAATTAATTACAAATGTAAGTTTTGAATGATTTAGGTACAGCCACACGTTAATATATTACAATTTATACCAATAAGTGATAATGAACATTATGTTTTACTGAGCCGCGTACGTTGTTTCAAATGAATCCACATCACGTTACCAATTCACCATCAAGGCCACTATTTTCAACTAAATTAAATTTATAACATCTAAGCTTCGTATTTCAAATTAAAGCCAAAGCTCTTCGGAAGATGAGAGAATAAAATTTTCAATTTGAAAACCTTTATCTTTTAGGTTTTTTAAAAATTTATTTACTATTCTCGCTCTGTAAACCACTGATGAGAAATGACGTGAAACATGCAATGTTTAATATATCTATACGCACCAGGACCAATTAACATTTACTGGCTAAATCAAACCTACTTACATTAGATATGAACAAAACGAGACATGATTCTGATGGAGTCGGGCAGATAATTTATTTTAATAACAGCGTGATGCCAGCGCAATATGTGTTTTCCTACACGTCGTTTTATAGTGCTTATCATTCATCCAAGTCGAGCACCTACATTTAAATGAGAAAATCATGCTTTTGGACTGTTTTACTCTCTCGTTTAATATGAAAAAACCATTTTCTAGCTGTCACCACCTCTGCAATCTCTTAGAATGGCACCTTTATAAAAGTCAAGGGGTAACGTGATTCTCTTTAGATCCCTTTGAGTGTGATAGAAATGAACAGCTGAAAATAAATAAAAAACAAAAGGTTAATTATGAATATAAGGTGGGGAAAGAATTGCTTGATGAAGACTTGAAATGTAAATATCTTGGCATTACTTTTGATAACAAGCTTAACTGGGCAGGACACATTGGACAGGTGGTAGGAAAAGGTTTCAAAATCCTGTACTTGTTGGAGAGAGTGATGAGGGTATGCACGAGAGAGGTAAAGGAATTGGGTTACAAATCTGTGGTCAGACCATTGCTCGAATATGGTAGTGTAGTATGGGACCCTCATTTTACGTATCAAATACAGGAGTTGGAGAGGGTGCAAAAAAGGGCTGCTAGATTTGTTTCTGGAAATTATCGCAGAATGCAATCAGTGACGGATATGATAAAGGAGCTGGAATGGGATTCATTGCAAGACAGGAGGAGTATGAGGATGGTAATGGGAGTGTACAGGAAGTATACTGGCGATGAGACATGGAAAGATATTGCAATAGGTATTAAAAGTAGTGCATGGAAGGGAAAAGATGACCATGACCTCAAGCTGGCACTCGATTTCAGGCAGAAGGGTGTG
>JARYHS010008075.1:152017308-152057427 GCA_031002005.1 Vandiemenella viatica
TCAGGTCTTGAAAGGTTTAATATGCCAACGAAATTAATGTTTATTCTGTTTATAAGTTTGGGTTTCGCTAACCGAGTCTTTTGCAGGAGAAATTACTGCTGCGCCAGAGAATGAAAATAAAAATTAGCTGAGACCACGCGTTACTCCATGGAGTGCAGACTACTGGTGTTTTCCAGTTGGTTACTTCCTCTTGTGCGCAGACTCTTGCTCGCCGCATTTGCCAGTGTTATTCGTCTGGCCGCTCATTTGGCTGCTCGCCAGCTACACCACCGAACCTGATTAAAAGCGCTCCGCGGTCTTCCGCTGGAATCCTCCAGCCGCTAACCGCTAGCGCCAGAGGGCAGTGGTCTATGTCTGCCCGTACCTCAACAGACTACCTGCTTCCTACTCTCCAAGCAGTGCCACCAGTGTAGGCAATAAAACATCGTCGTCTTCACGACTTAAACCACTTACAGTTTGTTCCACATTCACACAATTGTTTCACATTTTCTTAGGCCGACCAGTTTTCCTTCTTTTCTGTTTTCGTTTGTAATTTAGCACCACCTTTGATGGTCTGATGTCTTCCATGAGTGTAACAATATCATTTTTTTATAGGTTTCGGAGTATTAGGCATGCAGTCAATATTAATGTATTTATGTGATATTCTAGTGTATTACAGTATTTTCAACGATTTTCTGACTATGAAAGTGAAGGACAACAAACGACAAACACACTAAACACTGATGTCCTAACCCGTACTCGAACCAGCACACTGTCGAGGACGGCGTCCTAACCATTTCTTTCTACATTTAATAATTTCCTCATTCAGCTTAAAATTATTTTCTTATTTCTGTAAGTCTTTTCTTATTTAGTAAGGTACACACAGCGATGGCTCTCAGAAATCTCATATTAGTTTCTTCTTTCCGGTTTTGTCTTATTTGGACAGTGTATCCATCACATTACGATTCGTCTGATGATCTTAAAATTTATTTTGATTATTTCACACAGGTATTAAAATACCTGTATTTTTGTATTCATTCTATCATTCCTGCTGAAGCTTAAGCCGCACCCTAAAAATACCCATTTTTTAATTCGTTTTATTTTTTAATTGACAATAATCTTAACCTCCTTCGTTGAATGTAATTACTATCGGTTTCTCCGAGGAGATTTCCAAATCGTCATTGTTTGATATTTTCACCCGAAATCACTCGTTGCAAGTCATCATACTCTCCGCTAAAATCAGTAATCGTACTTAGGAGGAAATTAATGAATCGGTTTATTTAATGCTTGCGATTTGATGTACTCGTTAAGAGTACGACATTGTTACATTCTGGTGTATTAGTTAAGAGTACACTGATTGTTACGACCCGCCAGTGTGGCATACTGGATCGGGGAGGTACAACGGACCGGGCACGAGCCCAGGACTCCGCGTGTCCCGGCCGTCCTGCCTGCGGTTTTCAGGCTGATTTCCGCAGTTATCAAAGCGATTCCATTTTTTTTATCTTCTTAACGTCTCTCTAACAGCGAGGTCTTTAGAGACTGGAAAGGATGGGGGGCAAAGAATGGGGAAGGAATTCGGCCATGGCCTTTTGAAGGAAGCATCTCGGCATTTGGCTGGAGTGATTCAGGAAACATGGAAAATCCAAATCTGGATGCCCGGACGAGGATTCGAACCGCCTTCCTCCGGAATGCGAGGCCAGAACGCTAAAGCGATACCAATCTCCGCCATGTATACTACAACTTTCGCATACAAGAAAATACACTTACCACTCTGAACATGATTACACCTTTCACACATAGGTGGTAAAACTTCATTGCCCTCATTAATGCTTAATGCTTCCTGGCAGTAGGTATAAAATGCTTAGCGGCGACACAGGCATGCAGACGTAAAATCATAGCTCTGAATTTGGCTATGCCTACGAGCAACCGACCCCAAGATGATGGAAAGACTTATTGAAGAAGAAGAAGAAGGAGAAGAAGAGTATAGTGACCGAGCATGGTGGGTAAGCGGTTAACGCTCTGGCCTTGTATTCGGGAGGACGGTGGTTGGTAACCCTATCCGGGCTTGCAGATGTGGGTTTTACATGGTTTCCCCATATCACTCCAGGTGAATGCCGGGATGCTTTCTTCAAAATGCAGTGGCCAAATTCCTTCCCGTTACTTGGCCCCGAGTCCCATCCCACCCCCAATGACCTCAACGAGGCGTATAGCCATTAAAAATGTAAAGTGATTGGAACGGGGAGGATAATCACTGTGGCGTGAAAGTTTTGGAGAGATGTATATACGGAGCACTAATAGTAAAATCACTTTTGTGAAGATATTTGTAATTTTGATTTGCTTAGTGACGAGTTATGCAATAAATGAAGTTAAGTGCACATTGTATTATTATTTATTCAGTAGTATTACCTCTCGCTGGAATATTTAAGAAAGAGAGAATTGAATAAAGAAAAGAATAAAAAAGTAGTTAAAGTGAATTTTGTTTTGAGAGAAGTGGGGGGAGAAGACAACCTGCTTGCATGCCATGTGTTAGAAGTGAGAGTAAGGATATCGTACTGTCCAGTGTGAACTGCCCAGTTGAGCATCTTATCAAATTTAATTCCAAGATATTTATATTTCAGTCTTCAACAAATAGTTCATACGCCACTTGATAATGATAATCACCCTCTAGATTTTTATCTGTGTACCTAATAAGTTTTCCTTACATTTACCTTCATCTCTTGTTGTCCTATCCAGCTAGATATCCTGTACAGATCACCCAGCACCTCTTCAATCTTCTCCCATTTTGATCCTATTAATTAGCAACATGACATCTACAAACAATCTAACTTCCGTAGAACCCATCAACAGGACATTCATTAGAATAACGAATAGCAATGGACCCAATATGTGTCAATCCCATTTTCACTTCCGCTTCAATTGATATTGCGTTTTCTAATCTAACGTTTTGACTTCCACCTTTCAAAGATTGTCTATCCAGCACATAACATTTTTAAGACTTTATTAGTAATCATGTTATCTACACCATTTTAAGGTTCATTCTGTCAAAAGCCTTTGAAAGATCTAGTGCTACACTATCAATTTGACCTTCCCTGTTCATTTCATCTAAAACATCTTGCTTTTTTCTCTGCTGTCATGAATATTTCGACTGGTTTGATGCAATCCTCCATCCCTTCCTATCTTCTGCTAACCTCTTCATTTATACATACCCCTTAAAGTCCTCAATTATTTGCATCATATATTCTAATCTGTGTCATCCTCTACTGTTCATACCTTCGACTTTTCACTCCACTAGCAAATTAAACAATCCAGCATGTCTCAAAATATGACCTACCAGCCTGTCTCTTCTTTCTGAAAGCTTCTTCCATAAACTTCTTTTTTCACCCATCATTTCCAAAACTCGCTCATTTCTTACTTTGTCTGTCCACCTAATTTTCAGCATTCTTCTGTAGCACCACATTTCAAATGCTTCATTTATTTCTATTTCTGGTGTTCCTAAAGTCCATGCTTTGCTACCATAGGGTGCTGTGCTCCATACATAGAATTTAGAAATCTCTTTCTAAGTCCTAGATGAATATTTGAAATTAAAAGATTTCTCTTTTTCACGAAGGCTCTTTTTGCTAGTGCTATTCTGCTTTTAACATCATTCCTGCTTCAGCCATCGGTCGTAATTTTGCTTCCCAAATAACAGAATTCATTTACTTCTTCTATCGCATCCGATCCAATTTTCATATTTAATCTACTAGTACTGGTATCATTTCTGCTACATTTCATCACTTTTGACTTGCTTTGATTTATATTCAGTCTAAAACATTCCTTCAGTATTTAGTTCATGCCATTCAGTAGCTTCTTAATATCATCAGCCTGTTCTGCTAACAAGGCAATGTCACCAGCATTTCGTAGCATACCGATTTTTATATACTTTATAAAGTATACTTTTATCTCGATATTTTAGATTTGAATTTTTAACCTAACATCATCAAAAGCTTTTTCTAAATCTCAAAAACACAATAAAAGTATCTTTGTTTTTCGCCTTTCAGTATTAATCTATCCAGCAATTATTCCTAAGCCCAAACTGATCATCACCTACTATTTCTTCTACTACCCTTTCCATTCTTCTGTATATTATTCTGGTCAGTAATTTTGAAGCATGTGGTGATAGACTAATGGTGCGATAATTCTCACATTTGTCGGCTTGTGCTTTCTTCGGATGTGTGAAGAAAATATTTTTAATAAAATCAAATTTTTGATATCAGTTAGAATAATCTTTCGATTTCTTCTTCTTCTAGGGATTTAAGAACTTCTGCATGGATCTCATCAATTCCAACTACTCTATTTGCTTTCAATTCTGCCCTCCTAAATCTGCCCTCCTAAATCATTATTGTCGACATCACCATCGTTTTCCATTACGCTATTGTTCAAGTCATCCCCATCATACAGTTTCTCAATGTATTCCTTCCATCGGTTAGCTCCATCGTCTGAGCTTAAAAGAGGTTTCCCATTGGCAGCTTTAATGTTCAAACCTCGTTTCTTCATTTCTCCAAATTTCTGTTTGATCTTCCTATATGCAACATCTACGACCATTTCCTTTTCTACTTCTTCACACTTTTCTTCCAGCCATTTTCCGCTGTTATTGAAAAATTGCCGCGAACCCCCAACGATCAACTGCCAAACCCCTAAGTGTTCGCGAAACTCGCTTTAGGAAACTTAGTCCTAGGACAAAAATTCCCATTATTCCCCTCTTTTCCCTCTCCCACTATCGCATTCCAATCACCCTTGATTATTGGCTTTTCCTCCCCCAGTCTCCCTTCACATACTGGACTAATTCTACAATTTCCGAGTATGTCTTCTCTATTTCTTAATCGCATATACACTTGTACTAACGTGGATGGGAAGGGCTTCTGTTTTAAATATAATCAAAATCTTCGAATTTTCGAGAGAAACAGCTACGGAGATATATTCTCATTGTGCACTGACCTTTTTTTATTATTATTATTTATTTGTTATTTCATTTCCCCACAGACGGGGCTGGGCTGGCAGCGGGTGACGCCCGCTCTCCATCCTACATTTTTTATTACAAGTCTGGTCTATTTGTTACAATTTATCATTCTTAAAATGGTTTACATACTTTGTATATGTTACAATACATATTTTAATATATAGCTTTTATAATCTTGTACAATTTTATTTTACTTTTAGAACTTTTTGCATACAGTTTCAAGATTGCCGGATTGTTCATAATAGATTTTATTAATTCTGGTACCTATTTCATTTTCTTCTGTAACTGACAGTTATGATTGAAATGAAGGGTATATTTCTGGGCGGATGTGTTGGTTGGGTATAGGGAGGCTATTGAAGTTTCTATTGTTTAATGTGTGTAGTGCGTAGAGGTGGAGAGCTGGTGGTATATATTTGTGATATGGTTTTAGTGCGTCTGGAGTTTTGATATGTGGAGTGGAAAGTGGGTTGTGTGTGTTGTTTCTGCGTACTGTGAAGGATATTCTGAGGCGTTCTAGAAAGAGAAGGAGGTGCGGAAAGGTTATTTTATCGTACAGGGTGTGGTTTGGGAAGGGTAGGCGGATTCTGTAAGCGAGGCGGAGTGCATGGCGTTCTATTGTTTGCAGTGCCTTGTAATGGGCTGGGCATGCGGATATCCAAGCGGTGTTGGCATATGTTAAAATAGGTCTTACTAATGTTTTATATGTATGGAGTACAGTCTCGGCGTTTAGACCCCACCTGTGTCCTGTCAGTCAATTTATCAAGTTAAGTCGTGTTTTAGCTTTGTCTTTGATGGTCTTTAGGTGGGCATTCCAAGTGAGTTGGCGGTCTAGAGTCAATCCCAGATATTTGACTGTTTTTGTGAGATTAATATGTCTGCCGTAGATTGTAATGTTAAAGTCATGTTGTCTAAATCATCTTGTAGTTCGTCCAAAAATTATTGCTTGCGTCTTTTGTGGATTGATTGTCAATCTCCATTTGTTACACCATTCTCTAAAGCTGTCTAAGTATTTTTGTAATGCTTTGGTGGATAGTTGAAGGTTATTGCAGCAAGCGAGATAGGCGGTGTCGTCGGCGTATTGTAGGAGGTAGATAGGACAGAGTGGTTGGGAAATATCAGCTATGTACAATAGGAAAAGGAGTGGGGAGAGGACGGAACCTTGAGGCACACCAGCATTTGGAGTAAAGTACCTGGAACGTGAGTTATTAATGATGACGTAGGCTTGACGGTTGGTAAGGAAGGCTGCAATAAAGCGGACGTAGGATATTGGTAGCGCGTATAACTGTAATTTTTTTTTTTTTTTTTTTTTTTTTCGCTGCCTCTACGGCTGTTGTTGAAGTACCACTACCTTTGGTAGTATAACTTCTGGGTGTCAGTTGGGTGTTGTTTTGGGGACACATTTTTATTTCAATTTTGAGGGAAAATGGCTATGGACGCCGTAGGCGTCCTTATATTAAAACCCCCTACTGGGTTCGTGTTGTCAGTTGGGGATCATCGCCGTAATAAGCTGCGTTAGCAACTGGACGATTTTCCCCAACTGATTTTCACGTTTTGGTTCATGGATGCAGCATTGATGCATGCGCTGGTCACTTTTGTCGGTCGGCGGATGGTATTTGCCGTGGCTTGACGCCCTTTTCTGTGGGCCGCCCGGTCCTTCGACTGTTCGGGCATGGCTGGGTTGATGTTGACGTCTTCCGATGGCGGCTTGGAGCCTTCTCTTCACAGGACATCCCCCGTAGCTGGCGGCGTGGTACATACATACACCAGAGCATTTACTGCTTGTTTCGTTTTTAAGCAGTTTAAGATAGAAGGTTTTGTCGTAGACATTTCCTTCAACTTTGCATTAGGGATACCTTTACTTTTGATGTGTCATTTCTTTTGCTCTGTGTTTTATTTAATTACTTGTTAGTATTGATAGAGGTCTTTTATGTTTATCCAGAGTGTTGTCATATTGCCCTAGGTTGGATATGAGCGGGTTTGTTGATGTGCGTGAGGCCCTGTAGAACGTTTTTGTTAGCTGAACAATCCTGTCCTTCAGGGTTGGAATACCTGTGGCTTTGTGCAGGTCGACTGTCGGAAACCGATTACACACATGGAGTGCGCGTCGAAGAGAACGATTTTGCATTGTCTGCAGGCGACTCAAGGCAGACTTGGAGACGTAACCCCAGGCAGGGCACGCATACTCCATAATCGGTCTGATGAGGCTGCAAAATATGGTGACCCCGGTGCTGGCTGCGAGAGAGCTGTCCCTGTTGAGGACCGGGTACAACTCCCTCATCCTGGCTGCGACTTTTAGTCTGAGGTCCTCGATGTGTTGTCTCCATGTTAGTCTGGAGTCTAGTGTTACACCAAGGTATTTGACAGTCTTCGACCAGTTGATGTCTTCACCATTTAGGCTTCCCCAAGCGCCTGGTCAGCATGATTGCTTGCGTTTTGGCAGAATGAATGGTGATCCGCCATCTTCTGGCCCATGCCTCTGTTTGTTGGAGAACCTGTTGCAGCCTCCGTATAGCCGCAGCTTTGCTTCTGCAAGACGTGTAGAAGGCTGTATCGTCTGCGTACAGCGCGGTTCTTACGTTTGGTGGTGCTGGGATGTCTGAAGTGTAGAGATTATAAAGCACAGGTCCAAGCACCGACCCTTGCGGTACCCCTGCGTTAATTGGCCGGCGTGTTGACAGGTCATTTCCGACCCTCACTCGGAAGGACCTGACGGTGATGTAGCTCCGGGTCAGTTTCACAATCGGGCCGGGGATACCCTGGGTGTACATTTTATAGAGGAGACCGCTGTGCCATACGGAGTCGAAGGCTCGTGCTACGTCCAACAGGACGAGTGGGCAGTAGCCTCGACGGTTGAAAGTCGTCGTAGCGTGTTCGACTATGCATAGCACTTGCTGGGTGGCGGAATGTTTCTTCTGGAAGCCGAACTGGAACTGTGGTATATATTCTCGGATGAGATGTGGGCTTGAAGACGTTTCAGAAGAAGCCGCTCGAAGACCTTGCTCAGTGAGGGAAGCAGGCTAATTGGCCTATAGTTCTGTGGGAAGATGTCATTCTTCCCTGGCTTGGGTACGCCTACCACAGTAGCTTCTTTCCAACACCTGGGGTAGTGTTGTGTGCGGAGTATGGCGTTGAACAGAGCGGTGATGTGTTGAACCGCCGATGGTGGTAGGTTCCTGATTAGCCTGTTCCCCAGATTGTCTTTCCCGGGAGCCTTCTTTGGGTTGAGTCGAGCAATTGATCTTCTTACTTCTTCCGTCGAGATCTCCTCGAACACGTACCCGTCATCCTCAGCGGCTAGATAGCGTGCTAATCTCCTCCGGATGTTGGCGGACTCGTCTTCATCGTCATCTTGGGCTGGCCGGAACTGTTTTTCGAAGTGGTCTGCGAGGGCGTTGGCTTTATCGTCGTTGCTGTATACCAAGCCCCTTTCACCGTGGATCGGAGGCAGACGCTTGCGTCGTTTGGTGAAGTGTCTGGTTGCTGACCAGAGATTTCCATCGCTTACATTGAGTGTGGCTAGGCGTGCTTCCCACTCCCTGTTACGGTGTGCCTGTAGGTCCGCTTTTAGTTCGCGCTGCAGGCGATTTAACAGACGTCTAGTTTCCGGGTGCCTGGTTTGACGCCATTCCTTGGCCACTCTGTTCTTATGCCGGATCTGTGCGAGAAGTTGTGGTGGGAGTTGCCTTGACAGTGGCCTTGTTGCTGGTGGTGGCGTGTTTGAATTAGCTGCGTCAACTATTGATGTGGAGAATTGTTTTATGGCATTCTCAATTCTTCTGTCGTCGATAGGCTGCAGGTGTTGGAGACATTCGGTGACCTCTTCGCGGAACCGCTCCCAATTTGTTCTATTGTAGTTTGGCTGATTTGGTGTAGCTGGTGTCCACTGGCCGATGTCAATATCTATTAAGACTGGTGAGTGGTCTGAAGAGAGGTAGTTCATCGTTCGTGCAGCTACGAGTCCGTTGATACCTCGAGTTATGGCCATGTCCAGAACGTCAGGGCGATTTCCGCTCCACGGGTGATGGGTTGGTTCGTCCGGCCCCCAGGTCTGCAGATTGTGTCGGATGCACAGCCGGTATAATTGGTTGCCAGCCGCGTTGGTGATGCGCGAATTCCAGGTGGGATGCTTGGCGTTAAGATCCCCTCCGATCTGGAGTTTACCCCTGATATTGAGTAATTGCCGGAAGTCATCTTCGAAAGGTGTTCTTCTAGGTGGTCTGTATACTGCAATTATGGTCACGGGCCCCGTGGTGGTCGCTATTTCAATTGCAGTGGACTCTAGTAGCTGCAGAGGAGGGGTGTGGATTTCGTGATGTGGTATCCCTCTTTTCACGTAAATAGCCATTCCACCACCCGCGGTTGATCTATCCCAGCGGTAACATTGATAGTTGGCTACATTTGCCCTGAGGCCAGGTTTGAGGTGGGTTTCGGCTACCAGGCAGATGTCGACGTTCTCATCCCGCAAGAACTGCCGAAACTCGCCTAGTTGTTGATGAATGCCGTCTGCATTCCATATGCAGAGAGTAAGTCCCTCTATGCGGACTCTATCCATGACTGGGTTGGAGCATTCTGTGAGGGATCGGCTCTGTGTGCCGTCATTACTGCGGATTTGATGTCCGCTGTAAGTTGGTCGAACTTGGCAATCAGCGTAGTCAGCATTGTGAGAAGAGTTCCACTATGTCTAATAGGCGTTCCATTCCACCTGTGCCGTTGTTCTGCGCGGGATGTTGATTTGGTAGGTGGTGGCAATGTCCTGGCGGTGTGGTCGAGCCTGTAGAGTCTTTCCTTGACTGGTTAGGTTCTCTTGGCGGCGTGGTCTTCCTTTGACTTTTATTTATGGTACGCAGAACATATTTCGACAGTGAGAAACTTTGTTGATCGCAATTCCCGCAATCATATGTTTATAATCACTAGTGATCGTCCAGGGGTCGAAATTCGACCATAATTCATTAAGTTATTTAGTTTCTTTCCTAAAAGAGTAATTATCATTATTTCAACTTGTTCTATTGCGTTTGCTGCGACCATAGATATATACTGCATACATTGACGACGTTGACATCGTCGGCTGCGAGCGTGTACTAATACGTTATTAGCTTATGTTGTTTGCCTTAATTCCCTGAAATACCTACAAAATTAAAATGATACACTCCAAGCGTGACCGTATTAGAAATTTTAGCTTCTGAGCTAACCATAGCAAATGATGAAATGTATTTACCTGTATGAATGTTTTTAAAGTAATTATTGATTTCATATTTACCGATGGTTCATTTTTTAATTCAGTCCACCATACAATGATTTAAAATATTCATTTTTACTTATGGCCGGTAAAACTGCTTTAGTTTTATGACAACATTAAATAAATGCAGTCCTTTCACCTGAATTGACTTCTGATTCGAAATGTTTTGCGTTGCAAAACATACATTGTAAATTCCAAATTATAAAAATTTCTTAGAATGGTATTTTGTGAGTATTTAAATGTATCCATAAAAATAATTTTATCATTTTGTGTGTTCACTACTTAAATTTGGTCATTTGGAATTTCACGTAAGTAGATATTCCTTATGTCTCTCTATCCGACCTGTCAATGTTCTATATCGAAACATAATGGAAATAGATACAAATTTCTGAATGGAAAAAAAAGTTTTAAAAAATTACTGAAAATCAAAAATCAAAATACCCTTAGCCAAAGTTTAACCTTTTAAATAATTAAAAGACCATACAGTAACTGGCAGAATTGCTACATTCATTTTCGCAATGTTCCTTTCATAACTTTCACCAAAGACAACAGAGTCTCTCAGTGTTGGAAATACACGTCAGATAGTTGGCTCCGATCCAATTTCACGCAAACACACGTTCGCGAGTTTATTTTTTAAATAGTAATGTATTTATAACATGTATTAACTGTGCTTGTTATTAATTTTACTGTTGACCAAAGACACCAGACATTGGTAGAATCGCTAAGTGTCGTTGATATTAAAAAAAAAATTGAATGTAAACAACGAACGTTTTATTTAATTTAATTTAATGTATTTGTAACACATATTATATACAGATTTTAGCTTGCTGCACTTCTTCTCCATATAAACTTTAACTATGCAAAATCTCACACTCCTCCTTGTGCGCAATATTCTTAAAAAGGGATCCGAAGCTTTCGCTTAGCATATTAATATATAGATGTGGAAAACACCTTTACATATAATATTAATTAGAGGAATATCCCGGATGAAAGTTTGTATAGTTAAGACAATTTTTATTTTTTAAAATAAGTTTAGGGCACTATTCATAAGCTACAGAGAAACAATCTTTTTAAAAAAATTCTTTTATCTGTTGTGATGTGAATGGTTAGTTTGTTGTTAACCGTCGCTCCCCTTGATATTCTGCACGTTATGGACCAACTCAATTTATCAATTTTCCCTCGAATGATTGCAGAAATAAATTTCAACATCTCGTATTAACTGTACCAGCTTGAATCTGATTTAAAGATTGTAGTACTGATGGTAATTCTTACTGATTAAAACTTTCACTTTATATGTCATTTTATTCCCTTTTATATACAACCATTCAAATTTACACAGCAGAGTACACTGTTTCTAGAGCACACTACATGCGTGCGTCTCTCCCTCTCGTTCTCAGACAGTTGCTACTGACTACTGCGCTCTCGAGCGGAGCCCGGCCACCGATCCAGCTGTTCGCTCCTATATACGATTTCCTGTTGCCTCCACACACAGTTCTACTAGAAAGCTGAGACGAGTTCCCACCCACTGGTCAGCGTGCTCGGTCGGTACGAATTTCCCGCCGGCCGGCACAGAAGATAGCTAGCTCCGCAGCAAGACGACCCACGCATGTGCCAGTGTTAAAACGACATTGGAAACTACGACTGAAATGAGCACGTGACCATCGTCACTAAGTTTGCGCAGTAGCAGAATGTTGCATGGTCTGATCAAACCCGATACCTTCTTCACCATGGCGACGGAGGGTGCGAATCCGTCGTTTCCCAGGGGGCAGCTTCTTGACTCCTGTACTGCAGGATGGAGACCAGCTGCCGGCGGCTCAATTATGCTCTGGGGAACATTCACGTGGGCATCCATGCGTCCAGTGAATCTCGTGCAAGGCACCGTGACCACCAACAAGTATCGTACATTGGTTGCAGACCACGTACACCCCTTCATGACGACCATGTTTTCTAAAGACAGTGACATTTTTCAACAAGATAATACGCCATGTCACAAGGCCAGGAGTGTGATGAACTGATCCGAGGAACACCGTGGCGAGTTGCAATTGATGTGCTGGCCCCACAACTCTCCAGATCTGAACCCGATCGAACACATCTGGGATGTGACTAAATTTAGCGGCAGAGCTTGTCGCCCCCCTCCCTGGAATTTACGGGAACCAGGTGACTTTGTCCATATGTGGTGCCAACTCCCTCCACGTCACTGTTTTTCGTGCCAAAGGCGGACATACCGGCTGTTAGGTGGTCATAATCTTCTGGCTGATCACTGTATGCTGCTATGACAAAAGCAATGGATTAGGAAGATGTAAGAATCAAAATGGAGGTACCATCGTGGAAGAATCTTCCAATGTAACAGAACTTTCATTTGTACCATCGTGAGTCACGTGAAAGGTCTCCTGACGTTATTATGACCGCACGACATTAATTAATGGTCCTGAATGCTGATTGGTAGTTGCTGCTAGACGCATGGGGAATTCGGTTTCAGAAATCGTTCCTGAATACAATATTCCACAATCCACAGTGTCAAGAGAATGTGTAACCTCAAGTATTACTTCCCGCCTTGGACAACGCAGTGGTCGACCACGTCTACTTACTGATCGAGACCAGTGACGTCTGCGTCGAGAAGTCATTGCTGTCAGACGAGCACCCTTATGTCGAAGAACTTGCTTCACTCAATGGGGACGTACGACAGACATTTTCTTACCGACAGTGCAGCGAAATTGGGCTTCATCGGACATGACAGTAGAATGCCTACACGAGTGCCTCTGCTATTAATAAATGCTACCTCTCCTAAGTGTATCTGTTGTACCATAGATGAAAACTTTGCGTGGTCAGATCAATCACCATTCCAGTTGGTAAGAGCTGATGATAGGTTTTTGTCTAAAGGTGCGCTTCCTATTCAGCGTCTACCGCTGGCGGCTGCCGCTCGAGACAGCCGCTCATGGCTGCTACAATGGAAAGCAACGGGAGCACTTCCTAGGGAGCGTCCATAAACTACGTGCTCGGTCAAGGAGAGGGTTCCGAGCCAGGCCACGTAGCTTTCCATTCATATTATTTGTCACAGACTTATAGTATATCAGTGCTCTTCGCCGGTGCCTCCTCTAAGAGTTGGCCATTTAGTGGAAGATAGTTTTGTTGGATAGTGGAATATTCAGGGAGGGCAGTAGGATGGCTAGTTCTTCTAACCTCTATGAAATCCTTACCCATACTGGTGACTGCAAAACCGGGTGAAACGGGTTTGAAGCTAATACAAGTACATCAGTGTTAATATTTTTTTTTCAAGTGTTCCCACTTTCGAAAAAAATAGTTTTTTGTGAAACGTTTGTTAAGTTGGTCCAATCCAGATTGGTGGACATGTATGTATATCATAATGTCAAAGGGTATTATTGTTATTACAATCTTTGTGAGGAATCCGGCTTGAAATTCTCAAGGATTTAAAATAAATTCTTCCCAATTGGCTGAAACTTCCCGGTCCGGCTAAAGCATCGAGGCCTGGAAGTTTTAGACGGAGGGAACAAGCTAGGAGAAGAGACTGTTTTCTGGTCGGAAAGGGACTTGACCTGCTGACTGGGGACGCAGCCCACCTGGCCGAATTCTCCAGGAACCGGCCACCACCTGCAGGCAGCCGACGCCACCAGCCTTGCAACCAGCTGGTCCAGGGGTCACTTATACTCTGTGCTCAACTTCTCTATCATGCTACCGTAAAGAAAGCCGGCGATGTATAGACACTCTTGATTCATTCAACCATATGCAACGCTCTGAGATTTGAATCATGCTCTGAATTGTTCACTAAACGCTACATTTTATAACCTCCACAAATATTCACTTCTGTTAAATAAATTAATCAGTTTTATATTCAAAGAAAATAATCTTAGTGTCGTAAAGCCTGCTTTCAATGATCTCCTTTCCAATATATTAGTATGTCATTTGAATAGATGTGTATTTTAATGCTAATCTTAAAAGTACAATTGTTTTGGTAAAAAGTATTTTAGAATTGGAACATCGCTTCTCTCGGATGCAGAACGTTTCCATTGTTGGCGCCTACCCGGGGTTAATTCTACTAATTATACTAACAACTAGTGTAAGCTCGTGACCGTTTTTTGCGTATCGTGAAGGGGCTAGAATAGTTCCAGTTTTTAGGATGAAAGATTTAGACAGCTTAACTTGATTTGACGAAATATAAATATGACCTGTGTTTCAAGGTGAGTAAAACCTCTTGAGCTCTAAGAACTCAGAAGCATTATTAGAGGTAGGTATTAAACACAGGGACGATAGCGCAATCGTATAATTGGCTAAATACAAACTTGACTTGTATTTGACCCTTAAAGTTCACTCTGCAAAATTTAACAAATTCCTGTCTGCTTCGAAAGCATCACGTTGTTTTTTATTGATACTGGGCAAACTCTCATAATGTAATAACTGGTCATAGTATTTATAACGGCCAGAGAACTCAATATACATTACATATTATTAAACAGTTGAGCAGCTCCGAAGAAATGAATTGCCACAATAGTTGATTAGCTAATATATTTGGTCTGATTTTTCAGTTAATATAACCTAATAATTCACGTACAGCGAACATGAACGAAGACCATTAACGAAAGTGGTCAGTAAAATACCCAAAAAGCAAATAATCCGTAATGCATAAACTCTGGTCAAGCAACAACATTAGTGAAAGATGTAATTAAATTGAAATTTATCCTAAGCCAGAATGACAATTGGCATTTGTGGTTACAGCAAAGACCATGAGTAATTTAATTTTTAAAAGTTTTTTTAAGTCGCTTTGATTAGCAATATGTTACCGAAAAGCAGATCAACGTTTTTCATACACAAAATTTATCGATATTTTTTTTAAATTATTAAACGCTACGAAAGCTTAATGAATATATCATGGCAATTAATTTGGTAGCAGTTGCTTAGCTATTAAATTGTGACAATAACCACGAATATCTACTAATGGTATCTCCCGTCGCTTTTTTACGAGCGAAGGCTGACACGTGACACAGTACTCCAGCCAATAGCTATCGAGATGAGTGAATGAGTGAGCTTAGGAAATTGTATAGTAGATTAATGAATCTCATTAACTTGTCAACTTAAATACCTTTCTCAAAAGCAGAGACCACAACACCTACTGCCAGCTGGAAGTCAAATGTTGCCATCTGTCTGCGAAATATGAAACTATGTTCTGTGTGAGATAAGTGTATGTTTTGTTTGTGAAGTATGTAGTTGATGTGGTGGTGACTGTGGACCATGTCGGCATTCGCCTTGATGTCTGCAGAAACTGTATGAATACTGTAGTCAGGACGGCCGGTTGTACGTCCCTGTTCAAGCGAGCGGCACGTGGTCTCCAACGTAAAATTGAGAAATCGGTAGAGCTGCCCACTAAGATCGGTATATTTGTACCCCAAATCGGTATATGAAAAATATACTGTACAACATTAATAATTACAATCTGCGTGGCATTTTGCCACGCGCATAAGACGCACAAAAGATGAAACGAATGGCATTGGCACTTAAGTATGAAAATATTGATATTTAATTGGTAGAAATGTGAAAGCAAAATTTTTACATTCCTTCAGATGCAAAACCCATTAGATAATTTTTATTTGGAATGTCATTGCTTCTAAAGAAGATTACAATGTGTTCAAATAAGGATACTGCATTAGCAGCTTCCAATGGAATATGAGATAAAAAAAATACCATCTTTGATGTGATCCTTTTACGCATATCTCACCACTAAGCTCAAGTGTTTGGTTGTGATGAGATCAGTGGACTCGACAATAAGCGAAAACTTAGATTGCCGCAGATCTTCAAATAAATTATCAAAACTTTCTTTACTTATAATCTGATCAATTATGGCGTGAGTTTTCGTCGTCGAACATTTTATTTCTTCGGCAATTTTAGATTTTTTTTTAACTGCTTTACGTCTCTTTTTAACATCGAGGTCTTTTAGAGGCAATTTTAGAATAGGGACAAAAGGACCGTATCAGATTCGGTAGGTGCTCCGTAATGGTAAATGGCAGATTATGTTCCGCAGCAAACGAGGCTAGCCTATTTCACCGGAAATTATAAAGGAATTAAAAAGATGAACCTATGTATACCATGGTAATGGTAGTATACAAAGTAATATAACAGTGGATGTACTGGTACTTAGTAAAAACAATGAAATATTTTTACATTATTTAATTTGTATATCAGATTTTTAGTTCATGTCATAGTAAATGACTATTTTTGTGATTTTATATTCTCTTATGATGACGAATATGCTTCGGAAGAATTGTGTTTCTTGAGAGCGCCTTCCCTGATGTAATATTAATATCCTTATTATGACTCTTACTGTACGATAGGCATAGTTTGCGCTTTTACGATTTTTTTTTGTACCCAACCTAAAAATTCTTCTTCCCATTCTATTCTATAAAACTGCAGGTATTCTGTCTTAGTAACTTGGAGAGAGTTTCTCTTTTAATATGAAAACTAATGAAGCAATCTCTTTACACAGTTTACAACTAAAACAACATTAACACAGAAGTAATAGTAATTAACTAATAGCAAAATAAAAACTGATGGGGAGGGTAACAAATGTCACAAACGGGGAGGTAGGTTTTTTCTATTTTCATGGACCACACCGATTTTCCCAACTCTCCCCTATCCGACTCGGTGCTGGAACTGGTATTACGCTTCGTCGGGACTATAAATGTGCAGTAAAAGTGGAATGTACTGAGAAAGCGGCCGTATCAGACGTTAGCGAGTTTAGACTCCTGAGTAAATCTCGCTCAGAAAACCTCATCTAGAAATTTTTATACATTTAATTTCTTCGCCAAGTGAGACATAAAGCGGAGAAATGGCGATATTGCGCCCTCTGTCCATGAAGGGTTCTATTTAACGACCAAAGTTGAAGTCAACGTCCGCCACGAGAGTGCAGGAGTGTTTTAATATCGGAGCGAGCACTGAGATTACCTCTACGGGGTCACAAAGGTAAATGAATAGCGGGGAGAGGCGGCCAGACCCCCACAAACTCTCGAACGTTTCTACTGCGCAACCAAAGCTTCTTCTCCTGCCACCTAATAAGAGCGAAACATTTGGTTTTATACTTGGGGACCGTGCACAAACTACGTGGCTTGGTCCAGGGGGGGGGGGGGAGGGGTTTCGCTGGAAGGCTACGCTTGGCTACGTGGGGGGGAGGGGAGGGGGTTCCGAGCCAGGCCACGTAGCTTTCCTTTCATAACATTTTTCACAGTTAAAATGAGGAACAGAACCCACAACAGCATGTGAATACTTATTTCCTACAGTTAATTATCTATTTACAATAGTCTGACAAGAGAAAACAGCACAAAATGTCTACTGGAATCAAAAGGAAAAAAAGCTACGTGCTACGTGGGGGGGGGGGGGGGGGAGGAGAGGTAAAAGCTACGTAGGGCTACGTGGGGGGGTTAACAGGAGGGCAAAATGGAGCTACGTGGTTTATGCACGCTCCCTTGTATGTTTCCTAGAGCGTTCTGGTAGCTCAAGGGCAGTCGCTTGCGGCCGGCTGTAGTGAGCGGTCGCTTCGCATTTTTCCTGGTGTCTGGTGTTGTGTGGTTAAGTGTTTACCAAGTAGATACAACAAAACCTAGTGAAAGTCATGGAAGCAAATCAATTCGTACGAAAATCTACGATAAAATTTTCCTTCGCTTACGGGTACATGCGTCCAAAGGCAGTGGAAATCGACGAGTGGCTCTACAATGAAATCGGCTTACGAGAGGAGGGTGTGTACGGCATTCAAGTCGACTTCCTCGCCAATGTGGTGTACGTCAAGCTTCGAGATGAAGAGGAGTGTCTGCGTATCATAAAGGAGACTAATGGAGAAAGAAAATTCGTCCACAGCAACGGCGAGGTAAGCAGCGTCTCTATATCGCATGCTGGTCTAGGTATAAGAAATGTTAAGGTCCATAACGTCCCCTTCGAAATCTCAACAAATAGCATACAGAGAGCTTTCGAAAAATACGGTACAATATTCAACGTAACATCGGACAAAAGATATGGTAGTAGGAGATTCGTGGTAGACAGTGGTATCAGATCTGTCAAAATCGATCTAAAATCCCACATACCCTCGTATGTAAATATTGCAGGGTTTAAGGCGCTTGTCATTTACGAAGGACAGCCGAGAACGTGTGTCATATGTAATTCCAATGATCACCTCAAGGCGGAATGCACTCAAAGGAGACCCTTGCAACTACCATCTGAACGGCTGGCCCCCCATACAGCCATTACAGGGGAGCCGCTAAAAGAAACATATGCTAATGTGACAAACGGTACTACCCGAATCAATACAACAAGAAATGATGAACCTGTGCTAGAAATGGAAACGGATAACCCACCAAACACCCCAATGGAGATTGAGAATACACTTATTAGAGAAGCACCCCAAGAATCGATGTACGAAAAAGAAAACAGTCTCACAATAGAGCAAGGAAACAACAAAAATGTCAAAACACGCTCTTCCGAAACACCACGGAAAGACGAAAAAACAACCGTGCCAAATGCCAAACAATTCCCATTGCTTACAGTACCCTTAGAGAAAAAGGAAGCCTTATCAATGGGAGAACGAAAGCAGGAAAATACACCCAATACCAAAAGGCCAAGACTCGAAAGGAGGAGAGTGGACTCAATAGCAGAAGAACTAGCAGAAAAATCAAGGAAAATCCCCGCCATTCAAACAGAAACAAAATCTGCTGAACTTCCCTATAGCGGAAACCACAACAAGGAAGCAAGCAACAACGAAAACAAGACCGTCGAAACACATGACATGGATATAGCCCGTGAAGAGAATATATCCTTATGGTCGGAAGAACTAGATGACACCGAGGAAGAAGATATATCAAATCAAGCAGAGATATGAACGATACAACTACACGTGACTGTAAAGATACATAATGGCAGATAGAAGTACAACGCGGACTCAAACATACTGTGTGGCAACCCTAAATGTAAATGGGATAAAGAACCCAACAAAAATACAATGCCTAAAAGAATATCTATGGGCGGCGGAGGTAGATATAGCGCTCCTTCAGGAAGTGGCCTGGGAAGGTGCATTAAGCATCACTGGATACAACGAATTGAAGAATCCCGGCATAGATAACGGTCTAGGAACGGCAATTTTAACCAAGGAGGGTATCGAAATCCAAAACGTCGAAATCTTAGAAAACGGAAGGGGCATAGCCTGCATGATAGCCGGAGTGCGCATAATAAACATTTATGCGCCTTCCGGAAATCAAAATAGAGAAAGCAGAAGATATTTCTACAAAACAGAGATAACCAAATTACTGACAGATACCTGCAACAGTCTAATACTTGCAGGAGACTTTAACTGCGTCATATCTCCAAAAGACCAATACCCAAACTTCAACAAATGCAAAGAACTCGAGTATTTAATAAAAAAATTAACACTGTCAGACAGTTGGGAAGTAAAAAATGGGCAAATTCCTGGTTTTACATACACCACTGAGAGCACAGCAAGTAGACTGGACAGAATATATATCTCACCTGACATAACCAGCAAAGTTTCCTCAGTAGAGATCTGGCCTTTAGCCTTTTCAGACCACAATGCATACCACTGTAAAATAAACTTAGACCCGCAAAAAATAATCAGAAAAAGGGGGCAGTGGAAATTAAATACCTCCCTTCTAAGCGACAACGAACTGAAACACGTAGTCAACGACAAGTGGAACCATTGCAAGAGGCAAAAAAGTAAATATAATACAACAATGCAATGGTGGTTGGAATGTGCAAAACCCAAACTCAGAGACGCCATGATAAACTACTCCAGACAGAAAAAGCAATGGGAAAATAGCACCAAAGAATTCCTTTTCATGGCCTTGAGAGAGCTATGTACCAATAACATAGAAACGTTGCAAAACAACCGGAAAATAAAACAACTCAAAGCCAGAATAGTTAAAATAACAAGCAGGAAACTGCTAGGATGTCAAATAAGAGCAAAAACGGGCTCCATCCAACAAGAAGAAACAACATCAACCTTCCATCTTGTCAAAGAAAAACATAACGCAAAAAGAAAGCTAATAACTGAGCTAAAAACAGAAGGAGGAGACAGACTTGTGGACCAAAAACAAATAGAGGAAGAAGTAACAAAATACCTAAGCAAAACATATACAGAAGAGACAATTGATAAAGAAGAAGTCAACAAAATATTACAATCCATCAAGCCGGTGTTATCTCAACAAGACAATGAAACCATAAACCAGAAAATAACACGGGAAGAAATAGAAAACGCCATAAGAAGAAGCCCGAAAATGAAGTCACCTGGCCCGGACGGACTACCAATAGAATTTTACATGGAATTCTGGGACTTAATAAAACAAGAATTTGAAGACATGTACAACGAGCTATTGACTATGAACACAGCTCCAACTGAACTAGTAGAAGGATTAATTATATTAATCCCCAAAGAACCAGATAAGAAAGACATAGAAAATTTTAGACCACTCACTATGCTGAACTCGGACTACAAAGTATTCAGTCGAATTATCGCCATAAGGCTTAGAAATGTATCCGAGAAAGTAATAGGGGAATATCAGACCTGTACTGGGAATGGCAGATCGATAATTCAAACAATAACAAACATCAGAGATACAATTGCACTCTCGAAGGCTGCAAACGCAAAAGCATCCGTCCTATCATTAGATTTCAATAAAGCCTTTGACCGCATAAACCATACATATCTAAAAATAACTATGGAAAAGATGGGCTTCAGCCAGCAAATATGTAATATAATCTACACGCTGTTACACCAAGCGACATCAAGAGTACTCATAAACGGGGTAATAACAAAGCCATTAAGAATAACAAGATCCATACGACAAGGATGCCCACTGTCCATGCTTTTGTTCGCACTCGCTGTTGAGCCCTTTCTAGCAGCAGTCTACAATACGGTTACTGGATTAAAAATCCGAGAGAATAAAATTGTGGTGTGCGCGTACGCAGATGATATAAATATTATCACCACCAACTCATTAGACATACAGAAAATACGGGAGTTACTAAGGACATACGAAAGGGCTTCAAACGCAAAACTCAATGTAAAAAAATCCGCAAGTCTGAAAATAAGTGATACTATGGATGCGGAGAGCACAAGCTGGATACCAACACGTGACAAAATAAAGATCTTAGGCATTGAATTTAATAATACACCACAAGAAAGCATCGGCTGCAAATTGGAGGACGCTATTAGCCGCAATTAGGAGCAAGATGAAAGATTTCTCAAACAGAGAACTAAATACCATACAAAAAATACAGCTGATAAACACAGTTGCCCTCCCAAAACTGTGGTACCTAGCTCACATATTTCCAATACCGATTGAAATAGCAAAGAAAATGGAAATGGCGATAAATTGGTTCATACAGAGTGGACACATTTTTAAGATCCATCACAAAATACTTAAGATGCCATATGATAAAGGAGGACTGAAGCTCGTGGATATACAAACTAAATGTACCGCCATCTACATGAGGAACATGTACAAACACCGTAAAGACATGGAAAGTAGTATAACAGGGTACACATTAAACGAACTAGAATCACGAAGCAGTACGGCACCAGTCGATATCAGCCATATAAATGCAAATTTAAGACATTTTCGCATATTCTACATAGAAAATAGCTATTTAAACATAACCAGCGGTGAGCCTATTCCAACAACTAAGAAACTGTATGACATGTTGCAAAGAGAGGCGCAAAGCAAACTAGAAATTACGTACAGAAGAGACGACTGGAAAAAAATATGGCAGAATGTTCACCATGATTACATCAATAGCCACGCACGTTCCACTTGGCATAGAGTAATACATAGGAAGATAAACTCAAATGAAAAGCTGTTCTCACTACACCTATGCCCTTCCGCACAGTGTTTACGCTGTAATCTAGAGGATACGATACAACATCGTCTGCTGGGATGTGAAGTTCCAGACATATGGAGGTGGACGAAAACCAAACTAGCCATAATCAATAGAACTACTCCACAGAAATTCACGCCCGAAGATATTTTATTCCCAGATGTTACAATTTATCCTGCGACTAAAAGAAACGCTCACTTTTGGCTGTTGGGCAACTACACCCACTACGTCATCAGAAGAAGAGGAGAGATGTCAATAGAGGATTTCTGGTATTACCTAACCATCGAACACAACAAAATACTTAAAATGGAAAAATACAAAGATAAGTTCGCACGCTTCTTGAAAGTGATAATGCCTCCATAAAACCAACAGAAGAAATAAGAGTTCCAGCACCCACAATTATCAAGCGATACCAGTAAGTCAAGACAACGATGGTGAAGCAAGACGGAAGATACCGACTCCGAAGAAAAGACGCCGGTAAGAGATTTTCCCACGTCAGAACCGACACCCAGCAACGAACTGAAGTGCGGATTGACGCAAGAGGAAGAAGAGACCGCCGACAATGAGTACCCCCCACGAGGCCTTGCAGCCGCCACAGTGGACACCTCGAGCTTCCCATACGCCCCGGGCGTCCCGTCGAAAACGAGTGAAGAGTCTGAGATGGGACAAATTGTAATCCTTTAGATTAGTTGTGACCAGAAATCCAGAAAGAAATTCTGTTATTCAAATTTGTACAAATTTGCTGTTATGAATGTCTAAACTGTTTGTTAACAATAAAAAAAAAAAAAACAAAAAAAACAAAAAAAAGAAAACAAAAAAAATGGTTAAGGCGCTTGCTTTCATAGCATTTGGTGCCCCTGCCCCGGGCACGAATCCCGGCAAACGCAGGAATTTTGAGAGTTGTGTTTAATCATATGAGCTATGCCAGGAAGCTCCGTGGTTCGGATTCCACGTTAAACTGTAGGTCCCAAAGGAAAGGAATTGGCCGTCCTACCTCTGACACAATGGCTTAGTATGCCTCCTTCGGGAGGATCCAAGTTAAGTTTTAAGTTTGTGTTTCCTAGGCGCTCCCCGTTGGTTCAGTTGCTTGCGGTACTGTGATGGTGGCCAGTACTGACACGGAATTAGCTTATTCGAACCCTAATGATGGAAGAAATTTTCAACATCAGGTCCGACAAGGTAGGAGAAGTGGTAGTGCACAATTCCTGGTCTTCATATTGTGCACCGATGTCGTGGGTTAAACCCCAAAGTTCTCTGCAGTGTGTGTAGAGTGAGGGCGTAGGGGACTATTGATAGGGATTCCTGCGTTGCTTTGGGACGTTACGCTTCGTTTTCATTCCGGTCTCTTTCGAAAGAGTAGGCCTGAATGGGCCAGCACCGTGTATCCCCCTCTCACTTGTCTATCTCTCATTTCATACAGCACAAACAACTCTAGACACTTAAAACTCACACACACACACACACAATCAAAGACATCCACACCTACAATAACACCAACACACATTGCGAAAGGCAACAGAAAACTCCCCAGTTTGTCTTCCAAAGAGAGATCCCATGGAGAGGTACATCTGCCATGCTAACCACCTAAGCCAGCAATAGGGCATGGCACCGTAAGAAGAAGGTTTTTGCTAAACTCCGCTGACATCGGAAAATCAAAGCGGAAATTTATTACTGTTGATAACATGATACTTCTGTCGGTAGCACTGGATGTAGAATATTAGGTATTATTCACGTAACAGTTACATAAGTAACATAGTGGGTGAGCGGTAATGCATATTCGCATATTCCAATCCGCTTCCGGCAATCGAGATTTCGGTTTTCCATGGTATCCTGAAATCACTCCAGTTGAATACCGGGATGGTTCCTTCAAAAAGCCATTGCCATATTCCCTGCCGTTATTTGCTCCCCGTCGCTACCCGCCTCAAATGATCCCGACGTTGATGAGGTGTAAAGCCATAAGGATACATGAATACATTCATTTGACTTCATTTACTATAGCACAGCGGTCTATTGGCTCCGTGGTTAAGATCTAAAGTTCTCCGGTTCGAAACCCTGTCTTAGCTGGGAATTTCAAAGACCCTTACATCTGGCACACACGTCTTGCTGTTTAAAGTGAAGTGCGCCAGAATGCTTCCGTGGTTCGGATTTCACTTTAAACTGTGGTTACCCTACGCCAAGTAGGATTGCTCGTTTAGGTTAAGGCGGATACGATAGCAGGGTATTGCACAGCCACTAAAAATCCCGTCGCCACGTCTTTACGATCACAGGAGCCCCCGATTTACTATAGTTTACAGTTTTTCTTAGCATGATTCTGGTTATGTTGTTGCCGGAGGAGGAGTCGCCTTTAAGAGTTTAGACCTTCCCAACTGATGGACGGTGAACAAGCCTTCTCCCATAGCACTAGAAATTATCATTTTGTGTTTGATGAAGTCATAAATGAACCTAAATATGAAATTTTTGGTTAAGCCAGGTCTTTTGCTGTGCGTGATAACGGAAGTGGACATTTAGGAACTCCCCCGGTTTCAAGGCAATCTCTTGTTTATGGGATTTTATCGTCCATTCCAACAAAAAGGATCAGTGGAGAAATATTCGCAAGCCACCCCGCCCTTCAGCCGTCGGTTTACTGACAAATCGACTAGACGAACTACGGGATTAGAGAAACGTTGGAAATGGTACGTGGAGTTTGCAGACGTTTAAGATCGTGTAGAATACAGTTGGGTGCAATATAAAAGTGATTATTCCAATGAGATCTGGACTAATTTACTAGATTCCGGAAGTAAGATTTGTTCTGGATGGCATGTATTGCCTTACTGGAGATCTTCTTTGATTCTCTTGACCCTTTCATCGCATGAACATTGTAATAAATATAATAATTCTGTGTGGTCAAAATGACCTGCTGATAGGGTTTCTATTTGCTGCGAAATTCGCTCCTGACTTAACCATTTTAACCTACTCCGGTAGTGCTACCAGGTACAAGGGTCCTACAATTTAACATGGAGTCCAAACCACGCAAGCGTTCTGGAGTACTTCATATTTCACAGCAAGCTGTGACAGAAGTGAAGGTCGAGTTAAGGGTGTATGAAAATCCCCGCCGAGACTGGGATTCGAACCGGGGACCTTTCGTTTCTCACTCAGACACCTTTACCACTGAGCCAGCAGACCACTGCATGAACATTCATTATTCCAGTTGTAAAGAATCTCATTGGTACTAAAAGTGCAAAACACTTCAGTTAGTTCAAAATCTATATAGTTGAACTAACGTATTTCATTATTGTCTTTCTTAATAAACAAGATTGTAATAAATAGCATATTTTGTTATTTTATAAAATCACTAGCTGATACCCGTGACTTCCTACGCGTGGATTAAGAATTTCTTTTCCAGAATTTAATACAGAAAGTTGTCGGTAACGAAGGATTGGCCCCAAACAACACCAAGACCTCATAATATGACAGGGAAGCCATCACCACATCATTCTACCATCGAACCTATTTCTTGAAGAGAATCAATTTCCAACATATTTGAAAACATAAATACAAACGAAGGTGAGGGGATGGGGGTGGGGTGTGTTAACTAAGGGCAGCTTTATTTCAGCTTGGTCTTTTCTTCCTTCTTCACCATGAGCATCCGATTCTTTGGTTCTAATAACTTTAGCTGCTCGTGCTCTTCTAGAGCTACTACTTAGGTCAGTTTACGCCCTCAAGGCATGTCAAAAAATAATGCAAAATAAACTGGTGCCAGAAACATTTAAGCAGACACAAAGTAATAGGACAAATTATACGTTTTTTTTTCTCTAAACGAAATTTATTAACAAATTATACACTAACATAATGCACACCTTAAACAAGCCACGTAACATTACAGATTAACACACACATCTGTCTCTCTCTCACCATTCAATAAGTCCTCAAAATTTCGTGACTACAATTGATAATCATACCGAAAATATGTTGTAATAGAACAGGCATAATGCCTCTAATGTAATAGAACTTACAGATATGGATAAGTTGGTTATAAAAGCTCTCTGAAATTAGAGACATTGTAGGATTATCGCTGACGAGTGATGTCGTGTGGATGGAATTAAGATGTTGATCGGCAAACAACAAAGAACTGTTAGGTTAAATGTATGGTAGTTATTTACTGTTTTCCTACCTTTAAAAATATAGGAACCTGCAATCTTCGTATAAGAACATTAGTTTAAGTGTCTGGAAGTTTGTTTCTCTTGTGATGAATAGATTTGACGAGTAGATAATAAAGTTGCAAATGTGCCCTAATTTATTGTGTACAACTGAAAACTTTGCAAGTCGTTATCTATACTAATGAAACTAACCAGACTGGAGACTGTGATCTAGGTTAATTTGGAATCTTCATCGCTTTTGAACTCTAAATGTAAACATCTTCTTCAATACTTAACTAGACAGTGACCCAGACAAAGAAAGTAATTTAAAATCGCTACAATGTCCTGTGCCCTCCCTACAGATTTTCTTGTCGAATTCCGTCAATATGTGTATAAGCATTAAGAAAATAAGTGGTCCTATTACACTTCCTTGAGATACACCCGATGTAACATCTAGATTAGAAGAACTTTCTCCTTCAACGACGACATACTGCGACCGACCAGTTAGAAAATCCTTTATCCATTCACAAAGCTGATCCGATATACCGTACGCTCGAAGCTTCGCTAAAAGCGGTTGTGTGGCACAGAGTCAAAGGCATTCTGAAAATCTAAGAAAATTGCATCTTCTTGTGAACCTGCATCAATAACTTTCATTACGTCGTGAGTAAATTGGGCCAGCTGTGTTTCACATGATCTTTTCTTCCGAAATCCGTGTTGATTTGTTGTAAGCAAATTAGTTTCATCTAGAAAATTCATAATGTTCGAGCGCTCCATAACTCTACTACCAACTGATGTTATAGATATGGGACGATAGTTTCCAGGATCACTTCGATCACCTCTCCTGAAAATCGGAGTTACTTGCGCGATTTTCCAGTCCGAAGGTACTTTTCACTCTTCTAATTAGTATTTACTGAATATATCAGACAGAAATGGCCCGATTTTCGCCGCATACTCTGAGAATACTCTTAATGGAATTCCATCCGGGCCCGGTGCTTTCCCCCACTTCAGGAGCTCTAATTGCTTAATGATACCTGCAGTATCTATTCGTAATGATTCCATCACCGACTCGCCATGGCGTGGGAAAACGGGAACACTATCCTTATGTTCATTTGTAAATGTAAATCACCAACTTGACATGGCGTGGGAAAACGGGAATACTATCCTTATTTTTATCAGTAAATGTAGTTTTGAATACAGTATTTAGTACGTTAGCTTTATCGATGCTTTCATTAACCTCTGAACCTTCAGAAATTAGTACTGGAAAATATACCACAATCAACTACGCAGAAAGTGTGACATAACATTTTTTTTTGAAAAAAAATAAGGCTATTGAAACCTTTCGATATATTTGTAATATCGAATTGAACCTGTGAGCTATTTAACCGTCACTATTGCACTTTCACGAGTGTTTCCTTTTTACATAAACTGATAATAATGAACTAAATAACCGTAAAATAGAAAGAGAAACACAAGTGGCAACACAAGACTGTACCCAAACCGATTATGTATTCCGTGCCTAACAGGCCCGGAGAGTCTTGGGACAGGAACTCATTTACTGTCTCTCGCTCTCATAATTCACATTGGCCACCTGTGATAGCCAGTGTCCACGTGACCTTTGGTGGCTGAATCGGAGGGGGAAAAATATTGTTAGTTAACTGTTGCCCACAACTACTTTCACGTGGACTGCTAATCCGACTATGTCACAATCAACACGTCACCAGTCAACAAAGAAACAAATTAATTCTATGCCCCTCGTACGCTGAAAAAACGTTAAATATTTAGGCTGCCAGAAATAACCAAATCCGATCGGTAGTTCTTGTCTGAGCTGCGTTCAATGAAAAATATATACAGAATTGTGGAAGCTTTTATCTTAAATTTCTCAAGTTTGCGATTGCACATGAAAATGAATCATACTCATATTATTAAATGAAATGCGGGCAGTACAGTATAGTAAGCGCGTCGAAATCCAGCTAGCAGTCATTACAGGAATTGCGTTGAACAAAAAAAAGGAAACTAAGTTGTGAAAATTTGTATATTAAATATCTCAGCTTCATAATTTCATTTCAAAATGAAACATATCTTAATTTACCGTACGCACCATCTGCTGTCGATACTCGAAACCATATCAAAATCAAAGTAGTATTTTTTGGGTGAATAACGTAACTCTAACAGACAGAAAACGTACGTTGATTCTCGCAGTTGAAGTGTTTACACGGTAGTATATAAAGAAAACGAGAAAATAGGAGGAGGCATGTGAATGGTGGGAAGCGATCGTGAAATTCACATTAGTATCGTGAGATTTTTGTGAGTGTGATTATTGGTGATGACTTTTGAAAATAATTGACTACGTGTGTGCATTTTTGAGTGAATGTGTGATTGTTAAATATAGGTATTGTTTACAAAAGTGACAAGAAATCACCTGTGTGTCGAAGTTGAATAACTGATTCGCGACTGCAGGCAGCGAATTAAGCTCGGCCACCCATCAGTTAGTGCCCAGAGGGATCGCACGGATGGGTGACGAGGAAAGGCCGCTCTGCACTTCAGCGCCATGCACGTCGAGTGCCTCATTGAACTCGTCTTTGCCAGCGGACGTTGTGACAAGTGCAACGAATCAGCAAATGGTTAAGGATATCGAAATGGATGAAGATGTTATGCCAGCCGCTGTGTTCAACATTCAGCGTATACATGGTGACGTGTATGCGGTGAGCAAAGATTTAAACCCAAGAAAGCGTTCCACTTCTCCACCAGAGAGGACCAACAATAAACAGCCGCGCGCCGTCAACTACAGGAAGGAGGAGACGCGTAAATCTACTGGAGTCAGCCTGGCAGTGACGAAACTTGGTTCAGCCAAGAAACCAAAGAATTCCAAGGTACAAAAGAAGAAAACTATCGAAGCCGCTGACAATACTGCAGCCTCGGTCTCCGGGCGGAATGGAGTCAAAGGACGTCGTTCTCGCACCCAGAATTGGCAGCCAGACCAGGAAGGTTTCATAATGCCGAAGAAGACAGCAAAGCCCCCACCTTCATTGGACCCAGCGGCGATGGAAGTAGAAAATCGTTTCACTGCCTTGACTGTTGACGACACGCCGCGAAAGGAGACGAGATGCGACTCCATTCCACCTATAGTAGTGGAATTCGCAGAAAACTACAAGACCCTTCATGATCGGGTGGCAGATGTCATCAAGAGTCCATTCGGTGCGAAAACCGCAGGTGGCGACAAAATCAAATTCAGCATGACTACTACCGAAGACTTTGTGGCCGTCACTTCTCTCCTTCAACAGTGCAATATCCCGTACTACACTTTTCCGACCGGAGCGGTGAAACTGTTGAAGGTGGTGTTTCGTGGCATTCCCAGGACTCTGCCAACAGAGACATTGAAAGAAGAGCTGACAGAAATGGGCTACGAAGTGAGGTCTGTTGCTCAACTTCGTCGCCCCGGCAGTAACGATGTAATGCCGCTTTTCCTAGTAGTATTACCAGACCTGCCCTTAAATCGCACAATATTTGAGGTTGACAAGCTGTGCCACCTCAGAGTATCGACAGAGAAACTGCGATCGTCGGCTGGACCGCAGCAATGTTTCAATTGTCAGTTGTTTGGCCATGTGGCACGCCATTGCAAAATGCGCCCGGTGTGCGTCAAGTGTGCAGGGCAACACGACGCAAAAGACTGCCACACGCAGAAGGGCCGTGACCCACCAATCTGTGGAAACGGCCACGGCAACCACGTTGCCAGTTGGAAAGGCTGTCCAGCCTATAAGCGAGCCCGCGATCGTCAAAGAGGAGTGGGGACAGAGGCTCCTCAGAGGCATCTACAACAGCAGTCAAACCAACAACAAATGTCGGAGATCAGTGAAATATCAAAATCAACGAAACCGAATCCACAGAAATTGAAGAAAACGAAGAAACAGAAGGGCAAGAAACTGGCATCATCCAAAGTGCAATCAGACTTATCCTTCGCTGAAGTAACCAAAGATGTGATTCATGTTTCTCCCCCCAAACAGCCACAGCACCAAGACACTTCGACTCAGCCGGTGAAGCAAGGCCCAGTTGCAAAGTCCGAACAACCGATGGCGTTGCAGACTGTACCACCAAAGCGTCAGAAAAGACAAGGTCTACCACACCAGCATCCAGATGAAGCAGCAGAGACGAACGGGACAAACCTCGGGAGACTAGTCAATATGCTTGAGAATATACTTAGCATGATGGTCAGCCTCCTAACGCGGCTCGATAGAATGTCTTCGGACATCACAGCTGCAGTGACGTCGGCGCTTGCCAACACCTCCATAACCCAGCAACGCAACCATGAATAGGAGGCCTCACATTCATAGCCTCACTTTCTGTATGTGGAATGCTAACGGCATTCATGGACAATTACTTGAGTTTAGACAATTTTTGCGGGAAGAAGATGTGGACATTTGCCTCGTCAGCGAGTCCCACTTGAAACCTTGCCTACGGGCGGCAGCACCAAACTACTGCTGCTACCGGAAAGACCGACTGACGGTCGGTGGGGGTGTTGCGCTGTACATTAAACGCGGTATTCCTCATTGTGAAGTCCCTCTTCATCCTCTTCAGCAGGTAGAGGCTGTCGCGGTTCAGGTGAAAACATCCTCAGGCGCTATCACCGTCGTCGCAGCCTACCGACCACCACGCAGAGTTCTTGAAGAAGCAGACATCGCCGCCCTTATCACACTTCCTGGTAAAATCCTGATTGGTGGAGATATGAATGCAAAGCACCAGGATTGGCATAGCAGAACTGCCAATCCGGCTGGTAACCTCTTAAGACGCCTGGCCCACTGCCACAACCTATGTGTATGGGCACCTGAAGAACCAACGCATCATCCTGCAAATGGAAACCGGCCTGATGTTCTTGATATTGTTATAACAAAGGGAATCACAGGTTTTGTTTCGGCAACAACCCTTAACAGACTATCTTCGGACCACTCTCCTGTGCTACTAGAGGTCGACGTTGGGGAGTGGCAGCCAAACAATCACCCAATTCCTGATTACAAGCGGACCGACTGGGACCGGTTTAGGGAAGTCGTAGCGACTAAACTGGAAAGCGGTACAGTGGAAGGAAATGTTGAGGAGGCTCTGAGATTCTTCACCAACACCGTAAATGAAGCTACAAAAGTCGCCACACCACTGGTTCATACACGCATAGAACGTTCCTGCCAGCTTCCACCGCACCTCATTGCGCAGATCAGAAACAAAAATCGGATCGCCAAGGAGTGGAAACTAACGAGGAACCGTGCCACTCGCCGCCTCCTCAATCAACTGCAGCGAGAGCTGAAGGCAGCGTTGGTAGAACACAGAAATCGTGAGTGGTCCGCACGTGTTGCAATGCTGCGACCAAACGATGGCAGCATGTGGAACGAAACTAGGCGACTCACCCGCCGGAGGAAGCCAATACCACCACTCCACGGCGAACGTGGTCTTGTATTTCTACCGGAAGACAAGGCTAACGCGCTCGCTGACAGTTTTGAGAAAAATTTCCAGCCCGTCGATGACGACGTTGACGACCGCCACATTGTAGCAGTACGTCGCCGACTGCGACGGTACATGTCAGCCAATGATGACCATGACATCATTGCGATTGAGCCGCAGGAGGTAGCTAGCTACATCGCCGGGCTGTATCCGCGAAAGGCACCTGGGCATGACCAAGTGGACAATCGAGCACTCATAAATCTACCACCAGAAGCCATCAACTACTTGACGCGGCTCTTCAATACCATCCTGCGACATCAGACTTTCCCGAGAGCATGGAAGCATGCCATCGTGGTCGGTATTCATAAGGCTGGGAAAGATCCAATCTTTCCCCAGCATTACCGGCCAATCAGCCTGCTACCCGCGCTCAGCAAAGTGTTCGAGCGAATTCTGCTGAAGCGTATTGACACCTACATCCAGGCTGCAGGCGTCATACCCGATCATCAATTTGGGTTCCGTAGAGGGCACTCCACAACGCAGCAGTTGATGCGTGTTATAGAGGCAGCCACAAGGGCCTTCAACGAGAGAAGCTATTGTGGTTTGGTGTTGCTCGATGTCGCCCGTGCATTCGACTCAGTGTGGCATACGGGTCTGCTCTGCAAGTTGTACGAATGGGGCTTGCCTGGACCCTACGTAAAATTGATCCGCAGCTATCTGTCAAGGCGCACATTCTGCGTCAGGGTTGGTGATGCCATGTCAACACGACGGCGCATTCGTGCAGGTGTACCACAGGGTTCAGTGCTGGGACCAGTTCTTTATAACCTGTACACAGCCGACATTCCAGCACCTGTGAATGTGGAAACAGCCACGTACGCCGACGATACGGCATTCTTTACATCCAGCCGTAGCAGAGCCATCGCGACGAGACGATTGCAGGAAGCTCTTCAGCAGACGATAGCCTGGGCCAGAAGGTGGCGGATAAGTATAAACCCTGTCAAAACGCAAGCGATTATGCTGACGCGACGCCTAGGACGCCGTAGTGAGCAACTACCTCACCCGCAACTTCAGCTCAGAGGTAAAACCATTCCCTGGGCACCAACTGCTCGTTACCTTGGTGTAACACTTGACTGTAAGCTGACATGGCGAGCTCACATCAAGGACATCAGGCAAAGGGTAAGTGCTCGGCTCCATTCTCTTTACCCTATACTTAACCGGGAAAGTTCGTTGGTACCTCACCTAGGAGTTGCCATTTATTGCTCCTTGATTAGGCCGGTAATTGAATATGCTTGCCCCGTCTGGGGGTACGCTGCTAATTGCCACCTGAGAAAGTTGCAGGTGCTGCAAAACAGAACACTGAAGCGGGCACTACATCTGCCCAACCGTTTCCCCACCGTCGCAGTCCATGAGGCGTCGGGAACAGAGAAGCTCATTGACAGGTTCCGGCAACATGCCTATAAATTCTACAGAGCAGCACATCACTCTGCCAATCCACTGGTCAGTTTGTAATACTCCCAAGGTAGCCAAGTGTAATCTATCACTGCTATCTTCACTATCCTGGCAGTGTTAAGCCAAGTGTAATACTCCTCACAATTATTATTTCTTATTACCGATTAAAGTCCACAGGTTTGTTGACGGTTCGGCCCTTATACCGTCATTTCACCCAAGCACGCGGACTGAGGAGCTACTTATCTTCATTTTAAAGGTTCTTATTATACAAATAATAAGAAGACGTTTAACTTCGTACAATCAATAAGTTTCTATTTTATTAATCAAAGTCCATTTGCTATTCTGAACAACTTTATAAAACCACAAATGAAAACACACTCTTTAGTATATTAAGAACAATCACAGGCCCAGCAGGCTCAATACAAAATTACTAGACCGCCGCCACAATCTTGGCGCGCAACAACTCGCGCCGCTCGCGGCCAGACTCTCTCTCACACACCAAAAACCAAAGATATTAATGTCACTTATATTACCCCTGTTTACAAACTTGGTACCGTCTGTGGTCTCCGTGAGCAAATACACTTGCTTACAATTCATATTATACATTCATTTCAATATTACAAAATACACTTATAAATACATATATATTTTCGGGGCTAGTGGATATGCTACACCTGCCCCCACTACGAGGCAAATTAAATTTAATGCTTGGCATGTATTTCACTTTGCCGAGAAGTCATTACTATCTGTCCATATCAACTTGTCAGTTAAAATTGTTAGCATTAGTTTCTGACACATTGATTGAACAACCTTTTCACACCACCAAATGTTATTATGTACACCAATTGAATGTTTCCTTATTAATATTACTTTGTTTTACCTTTCACACTTTACACCTTCTTCCTTTTCATGAACTGTACACGGTCCGTTACAATTAAAGCTATCAACAGCTGACTGAGGTCAACAACCAACTCTTTGCGGTGAGCACACACCCTATTGTCAGATTTCCCGAAGCAGGTAGTCTATCTGGCGCTCGGTTAGGGGCGTAACCGCACAGCTGATTTTCTTTTAGCGTCAAAGTTAATTGTGCTCTAAATCACTTACACAACAAGCACATTTTAAAGTCCACATATTCTAACATTTACTTTAATGTCTTCATTGTTCTTTGTACACTCTTGGCAGGTTGAAATCTTACTTATATCTACTCAGATTACTTATATTTTAATGCAACCTTTCTTCCCGCGATAGTTTTTTATATTATCGAGACAACAACCAGGACTATCAATCCCTGAATATCAACAAAAAAGAACTTCCAAACTTAATTTCCATATTTGAATCGAATTTACTTCCGACTAAAGGACTGTTACTTGTTCTATCAGTTAGTACATTACTCTATATCTTTAGTTTTATACAGTTTCAAGTCTACTATGTTTCGCAAACCCAGTTTTTTATTTGATTTAGGATATGCAAGTAAATATACACTAGAATGAGGCTTAGAAATTATACGGAAAGGTCCAAAATAAACTTTGAAAAATTTCTTAATCTCCGAATTGATATTACTGGACTTACATTTTGTTTTCACCAAAACTAAATCATTCAAATCGAACTCGGTAGGTTGGATTCTTTTATCATATCTTCTCTTTCTTTCATCCGCCTTCTTTCTCCTTCTTTCTCTGACTTGATTTAGAAGTTCTTGTCGATCAAGAGTGATAGCGACAGGAAATTTAACACTTTCTCTTAATTTGGTATCTCCTCAGTACTAACAAGTCTCGACAATGCATCGGCCACAGTGTTGTCGCTACTCTTGATGTATCGTATCTCAAATGTTATGCCCCCATAACGTTGATTTTTTCTTTCTTTCTTTTCTTCCAATCCTTCATAATTTCTGCTTGTAATAAATCATTTAGTATTTCCTGATGCGACCATTCTATTTCTTCCTGGTGGTTCATTTTAGATAGATAACTCTTTTTGAAATCACCCGAGCTCGCTTGGCACTGACTGTCCTCAACTGTACAAGATAATAAAGCTTTTTGTTCTTTACTTTGCTCTCCTCCGTCGGCGGTAGAATACAAAGCTACGTTGGTACGTGTTCGTAAAGGGGCTATATTCGCATTTTGACAGCTACCTGGTGCTTCAACTGTTTTCGCCCTTACCCGTGATATACCTTTAATTTCCGATTCATCATAATTCCTTATAAAAAATATTCTGACTTCATTCTCATTTTCTTCTTCACTGCTTCCAGATTCCCTTTCCTCTTCGTTATCACTGCTAGGAACAATTTCCCCAGTTTCGTCAATGCTAAATGCTAGCTCATTATCTTCATTCTCACAATTTCCTTCGTCGAACAATTCCATTGCAGCTTTACATTGCACCTCCGCACTATTCACTCCTCCTCCGGTATTCTTCTCATATTCTTCTTCATCTTGTACATCGATGTTAGCCAGATCTATGACTTCGCGACAATTCCAACCACCCCCTTGCTTTAATGTTGCAACACCGCATTTCTCATTCTCCATCTCGTTGAAACATTTCCACCATTGTAGATATTCATCTTTGCTGTATGATTTGCGGTGCTCAAATAAATGCTCTTCTTCATTCTCTTTTATTTTAAACATTATTTGGCCATAAGTTCCGATATTCGCTTCCGTGCGGACCTTCACAGTCGCGGTTTGGAGTTTTCCGCCTCTTCTTCTTTCTCATCCTGTACCTTTTCTGTTTTTCTCATATACATCATTTGTTTAGGCTGCTGTCTGTAATCATGGCGTTCACCTGATGCATAATTACTACTATAGTTCTGATTACCGTATTTATTATTATTATTGGCCACATTCTTGTCAAAATGCCGATCTCCTTTTCCTTGCTCGTAGATTTGCCTTCCACTTCTTCCGTATATGTCACGTCCTCTCTGTGAACCGTTATCCCACCTATCGTTGTGTCGATAATCTTTCGTCTTATCCTCGCTCCGGTCGAACATTTTGTTTCGTTCTGTGTTGTTTTCATAAGCTTCTTGGTATCTGTCTATCCTCTCTAGTATGTCTAAAAAGTCTTCCATCTTGTCCCACTGGGTTGCAATTAATTTTTCCTGGACTTGTCTGGGCAACTTTTGTAATAGCACTTCCATTCGTTCAATTTCTCCGATAGGCTGATCTAGATGCCGTAATTCTGTCTGCATTTTCTCACAAAAAATTTCTCATACTCCCATCTGTCCTGTGGTAACGCTTGCAGTTGTAAAAATCACTTTTTACTTTTCGTTGTCGTCTCTGAGACCAGTACTTATCTCGGAACATTTGGAGAAACTCATCAAAATTATGACAGCTCTCTAAAATTTCACACCCCCAAGAAAAAGCTTCGCTCTTCATTTTTTTGTGTACGTATTGCATTTTATCAACCTCTGACCATTCTATGGGCAAAGTTCTAGCATAAATTTTAACAAAGTCAGCGGGATGAACATTTCCGCCCGGTTCAAATATAGTTTCGGGTAACGATAATTGACAAGCATTCGATCCGCCGCTCACAATAATATTAGGCTGTTTTTCGACCTCTTCTAGATTTCCTTTTATGCTGATCATATCTTCGCGTATTTGCGCGACCCCGTCCGACAATTCTTCAAACTGTTGCTCTATACATACTGTTCTATTGGAATGTTCAACGACCTGCCGTTCTACTCCTTGTATCTTCTTATCACATTGTTTCTGACCTTCCCGAATCTTCCCCATCTCATTTTCAACATTCTCTTGATTTTTGTTTACATTTTCTAATTTTTCTTTAAATAACCTTTCGCTTTCGGCCACACTTCGAGTTACCATAGGAATTACGTTATCATTTATCTCTTCCACAATTTTTTGTCGCATATTATTTTCAATTTTCAACATTTTGCTTTCAATTTTTTCGAATTTTACGTTCATCTGCTCTGTTACATTTTCAAATTCTTTCATGGACCTGTACTACCATCTGATTGAAGTTTCCAGTAATTCTTTCTTCCAAATCTTGCATGGCGGTTTCTTGTTTTCGGCTAGCATTTAATATGGCGGTTTCTTGTTTTCGGCTAGCATCTACTATGGCGGTTTCTTGTTTTCGGCTAACTTCCAATAAGGCTTTTTCTTGTTTCCAGCTAACTTCCAATAAGGCTTTTTCTTGTTTCCGGCTAACTTCCAATAAGGCTTTTTCTTGTTTCCGGCTAGCATCTAATAAGGCTTCTTGTTTTCGGCTAGCATCTAATATGGCGGTTAGCAGCATATTAAAATTTGCCGACCCTTCCCGAGTGTTTTCAGACTGATTCAATTCTGGTGAAATTATTCTTTCTACTGGGTTCTGCCCCCCATTAAATACACTGGTTCCTTCAAATTGTACATTATCTTCACTACCGCTACTAATGTCATTAATTGCAAAACGACTGCCAAATTCATTGTCATCCCCATTAACAACCGGACTACTACTCAATTCGGCTTGCACAAACTTACTGTTTTCACGTATCCCCATACGATTTTCATATTTTCCATCAAAACTTACTGTTCCCGAACTTTCGATCAAAATTCCTGAATTATTACCATCTGACTCCACTAAATCCGTATTACCTTCCGTTCGGACTAATCTATCACAACCGTCTTCCATATTCAAAGACATTTGAAAATTCAAAATAGAAGAAACAAAATTATATTACACTCCAGTTAATAGGAAAAATTCCGTCAGACAACAATTCAAAACTCCAAGGTCACCAATCAACAATGAGTCAACGCCGCTTTCAACAACGCCGTTAAGCAACACACAACAAAGACAAACAATTCAGCATCCAAATCACTACCAAATCTCGTACTTCCTCGTGTCAGCTGAAAATTTACAGTTCACAGAAACAAAATAGTATTTAAATTCTGCTCTCCTCCGGCCTGAAATAAAATCAAACATATAAATACATTACAGATTTTAATTCTAATTACGAAGTGTTTTCCCCCCTTTTTTCTTTATAATTTATTTATTATTACTTGCTTCTCATCGGAAACCACAGACGCTAACTACTCTAAACAAACTACTGCAATTTGTAACAAACTTTAGACTTTCAATGATAACTTTTTCTTTTACAATTCTTAATAGCAATTCTTTGTCTTTAGATATTCTTTAACCAATCGATTATTACTTTTCTCGTTTCAATGTTCTTTTAAACAAACAAATTTTAGAGTTAATTTCGCTGATTTTAAATTTAACTTTTTACTGTTCAAAATTTTATAACTGCTCTTCTTTCTGCAATGTGATCGTCGATTGCTGCTGTTACCCCGTGAATTAAATTTGGAATTTTGTACTTGCCAATCTGCGAAACTGCTGTCGTCGGAAGTTGCTCACCACTGTTGACTGCAGCGACGTTATAGAAATCAGAAGATTTCCAGGCGTCCCGGATGCTATGTTAATTAGCAATTAACATCCGTAATTGGTACCATCATACCACTGAATTATCCTCTGCAGGGTAGCCAAATGTAATACTCCTCAAGGTAGCCAAGTGTAATCTATCACTGCTATCTTCACTATCCTGGCAGTGTTAAGCCAAGTGTAATACTCCTCACAATTATTATTCTTATTACCGATTAAAGTCCACAGGTTTGTTGACGGTTCGGCCCTTATACCGTCATTCACCCAAGCACGCGGACTGAGGAGCTACTTATCTTCATTTTTAAAGGTTCTTATTATACAAATAATAAGAAGACGTTTAACTTCGTACAATCAATAAGTTTCTATTTTATTAATCAAAGTCCATTTGCTATTCTGAACAACTTTATAAAACCACAAATGAAAACACACTCTTTAGTATATTAAGAACAATCACAGGCCCAGCAGGCTCAATACAAAATTACTAGACCGCCGCCACAATCTTGGCGCGCAACAACTCGCGCCCGCTCGCGGCCAGACTCTCTCTCACACACCAAAAACCAAAGATATTAATGTCACTTATATTACCCCTGTTTACAAACTTGGTACCGTCTGTGGTCTCCGTGAGCAAATACACTTGCTTACAATTCATATTATACATTCATTTCAATATTACAAAATACACTTATAAATACATATATATTTTCGGGGCTAGTGGATATGCTACAAGTTGTCTCGGCGAATATGAAACTGCCGCTGACAAACATAGCAGGCCATTGGTGCTGACGGAGCGCTAAGGACCAACTAATAATACGCCACCAAGACGACCAATCAGAAGTGAAGAGAAGACCACTCAAGAGAAGACTGAGGGAGGAAATGTCTCAGGACAACAACCCCCAACCGACCAACTTTAATGCTGAGACTGGCGAAGATGTATAGGAGGAGGCATTGTTGAGTGAAATTGCTTTCGACGCTGATTCGCGTTAGTTGAATCTTTAACTAGCAGTGCTGCCAATTTTAGGCTTTTAAGTTTACTCGTGCTACTATTATTTGTTTCTTCAACGCCTAAAGCTATCGACTAGGGATGCTCATCCAGAAAATACATCGATGTTTTTTCGATGTGAGTGCATCGAACGTTGCATCGATGTTTCACGATGCATCGAATAAAAACATCGATGTTTTCGATGCATCGAATAAAAAAATCGATATATATATATATAATATATCGGTTAATAAAGGTTAGGAAGGCTTAAAATGAGACAAAGATTAGGAAACTAGCAAAATGAAGTATTTATTTGAATTATATTTTTAATTAGTCTTTTACAAAGGCAATTTGAAATTACTGGATTTATAAATTAGAAATTCGAATAGAAAGATAGAATAAAAGTAAAGCGTGGTGGAATGCTGAAAGAGAGGCAGTGTTGGATTCTAATCTAATTGGAATTTATAAATTCCAATATTTTCTCTCTAAAATTTTACTAACCCGCTTTCCTTGAATTCTGTTTCGTTGTTGATTTAAAACTTGTGCAGCTTTTCAAAAAATTCTTTCTGATGGCACTGAGATGGCTTACAAAAGTAAATATTATAAGCTATATTGTACAATTTTTGAAACTGTTTATATAAATCCGACCTACTTCTAACGGATTTTCACTAAGCCGGCCAACCGGAGTTCTCCAAGTGGACAGACC